>JABFEP010002516.1:0-11584 GCA_013618265.1 Fusarium albidum
CACCTCGGCGGCCGCCCTCGCCGCGCCCCTGGAGGAGCTGACCCCCTGCCCCGCGGCGAGGGCGGCCGCCGAGGTGAGGGTCATGACGGACAAGAAGTACAAGAGGACGCTGGAGGAGCAGCCGGGGCTGCTCGGGTACCTGGCCGACTGCGAGATGGAGACTTGTCTTCAGGGGCCGTGCTCCTGGCCGGAGGACTTTCGGCTCGCGGTGGGGAGGTGGGACTTCAAGCTCAAGGACGTCGACTGCGAGTCCAGGCCCGTGATGCTGTGGTACGGCACCGAGGACACGGTCACTACTGTCCACATGGGGAAGTGGATCGCCGACAGAGTTGGGGGGGCGCAGCTGCGCGTTGTCGAGGGGGCGACACATACCTTTGGGATCGACTTTTATAGTTGCTGCGAGGAGCTTTTCCAGATGGCTGGTCTGTAGGACTGTACTTCGAGGACTGGTCTGTGAGGGCTGTACTCTTGAGGACTGTACTCTTTGGGGACTGGATCATCCTCCATGGATGGTTGAGGACTGGGTTAGTTGGACTGGTTGGACTGGTTGGACTGGGTTGTAATATCGGTGAATGGAGCGAACCGCATGTCTATAAGATACCCAGAATAAAGACCATCACAGACACCACCTCTCGACCTGCACCCCCCGAACGCGATCCAGCACGTCAAAGTCCAGCCCGTCCTGCCTCACAGCAACAACAACAGCATCAAACCTCGCCTCCAGCACCTCTACCGTCCAGTCCCCGTCGTCCAGCCTCTCCATCTGGGGCACCGCCTCCTGCGGCACCAGCGGATCCGCCCACGCGACGTCGACCTTTTCCGTGAGCATCAGACTTCTCGCCAGCTCGAGGCCAGGCGAGTTTGCAAGATGCGACTGCCCGCGCTTGAAGCCGATTCCCACGACGAGGACCCGCGGCTTTTCACTGGTAGTCTGACCACACAGACGCTCGACCGTGCGGTGTGCAAGCTGAGCCGGACGGCAGCTCATCTTCTCAGCTGCCTTTTGAAGAAGCGGGAAGCTGCTGTTTGATAGGAGATACCACGGGTTGACGGGGATGCAGTGCCCGCCGACGCCTAGTCCCGGAGAGAAGGGCTGGTAGCCGAACGGCTTTGTGGACGCCGCGCGGCAGACCTCGTAGGGGTCGATGCCGTGGTCTGCGCAGGCGTCGGCCATCTCGTTGGCGTAGGCGATGCACACCATGCGCTGGCAGTTTTCGTATAGCTTCATCATCTCTGCGACTTCCGGACGCGATACGGGCACGACCTTGTCGAAGCTCTGCGAGTATAGCCTTGTGATGGCGTCTAGGGATCCCGGCACGATGTCGTCCAGTCCAGAGACTATCTTTGGGATCGACGCGGCCGGGGGGTCGACGCGGCCAGGGTCGACTCTCTCGGGGGACATGCCGGCGAAGAAGCCCCTCTCTCTGGCGAGCGGGCCGAGCAGCTCGCGCGTCATTCCAACGGCCACGGAACTCTCCACGACGACGACGGCGCCGGGCCGCGCGTAAAGGCCAACGGCGGATAGCGCACTCCTCAGATACGAAGAGTCGATCATCTTGTCAGGGAGTAAGAGGGTCGGCACAGAGATGAGGAAGTGAGTCGCCGCCGAGAGGTCCCCGGCCTTGGAGGTGAATCTTGCTCTGCTGCCGGGGGCTTGCTTCAGGGAGAGCTGCTGCGTGCGGGCCTCGGAGACGTCGTACCCGAGGACGTTGAAGCTGGCGGAGAATGCGTTGACGAGGTGCTCGCCGACGTATCCGACGCCGATGACGGCGACGAGGGGGTCTGCTGCCGAGTCTATGGGCTCTGAGGGGAAGTGCTGGTCTTGTTCTGGCTCGGAGATTTCACCCGGGGGAGTCGTGTCGTAGTAGCCGCGCTGGGGGAAGGTCCATCCCTGGGGGGGTCTGATGAGGGGGAGACCCTGGGAGAGGAGGCCGTGGGAGAGGAGGGTCATGGTGGGATGATGGGAGGTGTGGTAGTGAGTGGATGGTGGTAATGGAAGGGGAGGTGGCGGGATATTTACATGAATATGACTGAGGGCTTAACTTGTATCCTCTGTGAATTCCGATCCATGTCGGATACGAAGATATCTAGAGGGAAGCCGAAGCCTCGACCGCCACCTCGTACTCAAATCGACGACGTCTATAACTCTAGCTCTTCCCTGATTACTTCCTAGAGCACGACAGATGGTCGGCGTGCCTGCATCATCAGCTCGGCCTTGTTGGCCATGCGTACGGGATCCAGGACGTCGACACGTAGTTGGGCGTGGTCAGTAGAGTTCCTAGGGTGAAGAAAACAGATGATGACATCTACAGAGTGTCAACGATTGGTTCGGATCAACTCACTCAGGGGCATCCACGCATCAACGAGGAAAATCCAGGAACAGATCGTAAACGGCATCCGTGTGTGACGACAATGGCAAGTCCAGGATCCAGGGGAATACCATCGGGTGCAGGTGTTGTTCCGGGCGAGAATGGTTACACGGAGATCGGAGCCGTCACGTCAACATCTTGAAACGCCACTCCCGAGATCTGCCATTTACTCGTGTATGCTTAAAGAAGCTGTTACAGAGTATGCGACACGGCAGGGCCAAGGGGTGAATACGAATTCTCTCCGTATTGAATGGTGCCTGCTATAGACAGTTATCTTGGGCAAGGACCCGTCATGACCGTCTCTCAGGCTCGTGCCCGAGATGGCCAATCCCATCAATACCGTCATGACGTCCATCTTCGCTCTCCCGACTGCCCTCCCGACGTGGCGCGAACCCGGATAGATAATAAATCCCGAAGGCTGCCAGATAATATGCAGCATCCTGCTCTCACCGATTCTGATACAGCTCCCGGCCCAATATTGGATATTATTCTCGTGTTTGATGCAGGATAGTAAATGTTGAAGTCCTTAATAAGAGAGAGTTTAAAATATTTCATGTATAACTCCCGTTCCTCGCCACCAAGTTCTCTCCTCTTCGCCACCTATCTCAACCGTCGTCCAAGTCCCATGAAGCCTCTCACGCTCCTCTTCCACGCCGCCCTCGCGAGACACGCTCCGCTCCGGAAGCGCGCAGAGTGCGGCCCCGGGGTCGGGTCGTGCGACGCCGGCTCCTGCTGCTCGGGGGGTGGCTTCTGCGGCACGACGGGCGACTTTTGCGCCGGGTCGAGCTGCCAGCTCGACTACAGCGACTCGTGTGATACTTTGCAGGTCTCAGATCTCATGGAATAGACAACTGCTGACTGTGACAGCTTCGGGCCGCCCGGGAGGACCACGGAGGACATTCCCCGACCGAGACTGGGAAATGTGCCATACGGTGTGTTGTATTGTCATCGTCTGATGACTGTCTAACAAGTACAGGCACCATCATCACCAGGTGCACCACCCCCGACGTGGTGGCCCTCACATTTGACGACGGCCCCTACACCTACACGGACGAGATGCTGGACCTGCTGGACGAGTATGACACTAAGGCAACCTTCTTCGTGTCTGGCAACAACCGCGGCAAGGGCCGCATGGACGACCCCTCCCTCCCCTGGCCGTCCGTCATGAGGCGCATGCACTCGTCCGGCCACCACATCGCCAGCCACACCTGGACGCACCGCAGCCTCAACGCCGTGGAGGACGCGGTCCGCAGGTCAGAGATGGTGAACAACGAGATGGCCCTGCGGAACCTCTTTGGCTGGATCCCGACGTACATGCGGCCGCCGTACCTCGAGTGCGGGGGGGCATGCCTCGACCTGATGGGCGAGATGGGATACCACGTCGTCAGCAGCGATGTCGACACAAAGGACTTTATGTACGCGACGCGGGAGACGGTGCAGGTCGCGAAGGATAGGTACGCTGACGGGGTTGTAGACGGGGGGCATATCGTGCTGGCGCATGATGTGCATGGGCAGACGGTCAGGAACTTGACTGCTTACATGATCGGGACGGCGAGGGAGCGCGGGTACAGGCTTGTCACGGTGGGGGAGTGTCTGGGCGATCCGAGGGAGAACTGGTATAGGACGGGGGACTAGAGACGGGTTGTTTCTTGGACTGTGCCTTGGAAGCTGTGGCTGTTTATGGTTAATTTTATGCTTATGTTCCATCATGTGTGTCTTGCAGTTCCTGGCCTCCGTGTACAATGTCCGTATCCATGTGATCGTATCTCTCCAAAAATAGGTATTAGAACATCAACACCTTGGAGCAAGTAAACTGTCCAGTCGCAACAAAACACTCTAAAGTCCTCGAATACGGTATCATATCCACGGACTGCTCCGATTCACGTCACACAGCCGTCAGTCAACTGCGCGGAGCATACCCGTGTAACCATGCCACGCCTCCATGTGGGATTTTCCCAACATGAACGTGGCCAACGCCCTCTGCAGGATCCTTCATCTCGGGACCTGGATAAGTCACCTCTACACGAACCGCAGGTCCAGGGCTTGCATCCCCCTTGGCCCTTCCGGACGCCTCCGTTTCGAGTGTTTTCGTATAATACGGACCGCAGGGATTGCCTGTTCTCGGTAGCCTTCGGCCCGTGTTGTCTGTTAGATTACCCGGGAAGTTATGACGAAAGATGCGCATCAGATGGAGTGATAGAAACGAAAACGATATCCCGGGGAGTCTGGACCGACTGCGTAAAGTCCAACATACATTCACCACATCATGGACATGGCAAACACGCCCTTGATGCCTTGACTCGACTCACGGAGCACGTCCATCGAGGCAATATCTGGCGACCTCATCTCAAACACCCTCCCGACCCGTCCCTCGCCAACGGCCGAGGCCAACGATTGGCCTCTCGGGTCGCACAGTCAACGGCATTTACCTCTGCAACGGACAGTCCAGAAATAGTCCCGACTTGGTCGAGAATGCAGTCAAACGATCCCTGCATCCCGCTCCGACGGATCGCCAAAGCTGAACACGGGGATGCTTCTACTTGCAGAGTCTGGCCGTCCCTGACGGACACCTCGCATGGCAGGTAACACGCCGAGGCATGAAACGAGGCCGGGTGATTCGTATAGTGAGAGATCTGTCGTGCCATGATGCCCGGGGTTGATCCCCCTTGGAACACGGGAAGGGAGAAGGCGAGGGACGGGAGAGGCCAGTTCTCGTTGTCCCGAGGACTGCAGGGTGGCGAATCGATTCAGATCCTGCTATAGCTGCCATGGCCCTCGCTGCCACATCTGCCATCTTTTCTTCCACCTCTGTATGCTCTAGTCTCTCTTTTTGGGTCTATAGGACCTCTACCTCAGTCACTCACTTCTGTTCCAACTACCTTCTGGTCACTCATTCCACCATCATGAACTACATACATTCCCCCGGCGAGTCCTCCGAGAGGCCCAACAGGCAGGAAGGATCCCATCCCCCGGTGTCCCTACACCAAGTATCCCAGTACCAGATGGGCACCACCTCCAGAGACTCCGTAAGTCCCCTTCCCCCATAATCAACCTCCATCTGATCTGTCAGTCCCTCATCCGCGGCATCAACGGCGACTTCCACCCCGGCGTGCAGACCCCCCGGTCCAACGCGTCGTGCCTCACGCAGAGCGGCATCGAGTCCAGCCTCTCGTTCACGTCGTCGATCCTCCAGGAGGAGGCCAAGCTGCGGTGGGACTCTGACGAGGAGCTCCGCAGGATGTCGAGGGGCGTGCTCGCGCTGCAGAAGTGGGGGCTCATCGTCGGGCTCGCGTCCCTCAACGCGGCCCTCATCTACGTCGGCTGGCGGTACTACGAGGTGTACTACTTCCTGCTCGTGCTGCTGAGCTCCAACACGATCCTGCAGGCGTTCATGTGCCTGTGCATAATGCTGAGCTGGGTGTTTACGCGGGCGGTGCGGTGCTTCAGGAGGGAAGAGGATGTTCATGTCGAGCCAGAGAAGATGGTCCTGCTGCTTCCGTGCTACAACGAGACGTATGAGGAGCTGACGCGGTCTCTCGACTCCCTGATTGCTCAAAAGAACATTGAGAACCACCCCAAGGTCATCTTCATCGTCGTCGACGGCAACGTCAGGGGTCCCGGCATGGCAAAGACCACCCAGGGGTACCTCCTGGAGGACATACTCGGACCGGGACCGTCCCGCAGCTTCGAGAACGGCTACCGCGCCCGCGACGGCCTCTTCATGCCCGTAAAGACACAGACGGGATACTACAAGGGGATTCCCTACGTGTTCGTCGGCAAGCGCTACAACCAGGGCAAGCGCGACAGCCTGTGCTTCGCGCGGTCCCTCATCTACCACTTCAAGCAGCGGTCCGAGAACGTCGTCACCATGTTCAATAACGACCTGTTTGAGCACGTCGGCAGCAGCTTCGTCCAGGCGGGGCTCGACGACGTGACGTACCTCTGCGGGATGGACGCCGACACGGTGTTTGACGAGATGTGCATCTGGGAGATGATCCTCGAGATACGCAGGAACCCAAAAGTCGTGGGCGTGTGCGGCCACGTCTGCGTGGACTTTGACGGCAGGAACTGGGGCTTCTGGTCGCTGTACCAGTCGGTCGAGTACTCGCAGACGCAGGGCCTGCGGAGGATGTTCCAGTCGCGCATCACGGGGAAAGTCAACTGCCTCCCGGGTTGCTGCCAGCTGATCCGCGTGGACGAGGCGACCTTTGGGGATGCGGTGCTGAGGGAGCGCTTCGGGTACTGCCCCAAGCCAAACGACATGATGACGCAGCACATCATGGGGAACTACTCCGAGGACAGCATCCACGCGTCAATCATCTTCAGCCTGTTCCCCGCCAAGCAGACGGCCCAGGCCCTCCGCGCAAAGGCCATGACCATCGTGCCGCAGACCTGGAAGGTGTTCCTCTCGCAGAGGAAGCGCTGGGCCCTGGGGAGCATCTCCAACGAGTTCGTCATGGTGTTCCGCCCGGGCATCATCCTCATCGAGCGGCTGCAGAGCGTCATCGCTGTTGTCACGTGGGCCATCACCCCGTTCATCATCGCCGCGTTTGTCGAGCTCCTCATGGTGTTTGCAAAGAGGGGGAAGGAGGTGATGCAGGATCCTGTATTCCTGGGGCTCATCTGCGTCTTGTTCTTTCGATATGTGAGTGTCGTCTCTCCCTATATGATCTCGTCTGACTGAGCAGCTTTACTCGTTCTGCATTGGCTTCTGGCTGCCGCGCAACAACCTCGAGCGCGCTCAGTACTTTGCGGGCTACGTCCTGCACCTCTTCACGTCCCCGTTCATGAACATCATCATCCTGGTGTACTCGCTGTTTAACTCTGACGACTTTAAATGGGGAAAGACGAGGGAGGTCGTCAGCGATACTAATGAGAAGGGGGCCGATGATGTTGGGGGTAGGGGGACGCATTAACTGCATAATAATCTTGATAGTAGTACATGGTGGGTGTTGATAATTTGGCTGTTTATAGGGCTGTAATAGAAACGATTAATACTTGCCGATCAAGGTCACTTCCCCGGCCGTCTTGCCATTATTAAACTTGAGATATGTTAGTATCAAGTTGAGCATGTATAGAGAATCATTGTCCAACCGTCGATCCAGCCCTTGGCGTTCTCAATGTGTAGTTATTTGACATCCATCGACCATGATCAGTAGCTCCGAACACCCGCTCACACTATCCTCATCTCCATCTCACTCAACCCCAACACAGCCGACACATCCAACCTCCCCCCCCTCGCAAGAACAGAAAGCCGCACAAAGTCCACCATCCACCATCCCACACGCCTAAACACCCCGGCCCGCTCCTCAACCAGCACTATCCCGCTCGCCTCGGTGTACATCGCCGTCCTCCTCGTCAGCTCCACGATCCACACGTCCCGCAACCCCCCCTCGTTCGTGTCGGCATAGTAGTTGAGAAACACATCATCCGTGCCGCGCACAACCGGACGCACCTCCTTGTGCTCGTCCACGGCCAACTCGTGCGGCCCTGCCCACGCGCGGATCCTAATCTCGCCGGATCGGATGGCCCCGTACCGCGCCTCGGGGTCCAGCAGCTGGACATTCCACCCCAGGATCTCGGCCGTGTTGACCCGATCGGCTGCACTCGACTGGAAGTTGACGGGCCCGTCGATGGACGCCCACGACCACGAGGGTGCCCTGTATGGAGGCCGTGGCTGCTGAGGCGTCTCGTCGCAGCGCCAGTCGAGCCCGTTCACGTCGTTGGCCAGCAACCCGCAGATGTACTCCGTGCCGAGCTGCTCCCCTATGGCCCTCCCCACGGCGTCAATGGCGACGTACCGGTCGTTGGGGTTAGATAGGTTGCGG
Source organism: Fusarium albidum (assembly GCA_013618265.1). Taxonomy (NCBI): domain Eukaryota; kingdom Fungi; phylum Ascomycota; class Sordariomycetes; order Hypocreales; family Nectriaceae; genus Fusarium; species Fusarium albidum. The sequence continues at coordinate 8,198 of JABFEP010002516.1, forward strand.
CTGGTGTACTCCTCCAGGAGCGACTGCCAGCCCCTGGCGTCCATGTCACCCGGGAACGCGAACAGCTCGGCTGCGCCGCTTGTGACTGGCCTCGGCACGCCGTCAGCTGGGAAGCCCCCGTCGCAGTACCTCCTGGACTTGCACATCCAGTATAGCTGGTGCGAGGAGTAGTACAGGATTCTTCTCGACAGGACATGCTCCTGCAGCGTCCACGCGCGAGCATTAATAGGGTCCTTGGCTGTCCGGTCCCATGTTCCTGTAGTAACGTATGCAGTTCCTGACTGTCCAGAGTCGTGATTAAACGGTACGCGAGCCACCAGTCCGCCGTGCCACTCTCGAGGTGCGAGAAATCCATCTTCAGACGTCTCGGCCGAGGCAGCCGAGATGGTCACGTCCGCTCCGCGGTAAATGTCAGCCATCTTGCGCAGCTCCCGTACCATGTCCCGGTCGTCATCCTGGATTATGCACAGCGCGTCGATCCAGAGGTGCGACACCCCCTGTAGCCTGCGGACAACTCTGATGGCGTCCTGGATGGACCGCGGCAGGCTGGCGACCTTGATGAAGGCCTCGTACTCGGCCAGTCTTGCCCTTGTGAGCTTGCACGGCTGGTCGCCGCCCCAGCAGTAGCTCAGTGCGGCGTATCTGTATTCTCCAGAAACCAGGCGGACTGTTCCCTCGTCCTCGTCGAGCTTTAAAAGTCTGGTGGGTGCTTCGCCGGCTTGGGCTAGGGCACACTTGGGATGGTTTTCCCGGCAGTCTGTGAGCCATTTGCTAGCCGTGGATAGACTCGAGTCGGACCCGGGAGTGGTATTCGGGAGATATCTCTTGAGGATATCCGCTATCGGGTCCTCTTTCTCTGTCAGTTGATGTATGATTGAGGAAACGCATTACCTTTGTGAGCGAGCAAATAATACCGTCTGTCCCAATCCTGACTCTGCCAGATTCCCTGTGTAATGCCCACGAGCCAATCCTCTATCTACCGTCAGTCGTCGTATAGTCTAGGATAGCTCCATTACCTATGCTGGCAAGCTCAAGTTCCTTCCACCTGTCCAACGACCGGCCGTCGGGCTTCAGCACAAGACGCCCTTCCTCGGTCAAACTCCCGCTATCACGAGCCACGATCCTCTCTTCGGCAGCGGCGTGACGCAGCAGGAACGATATCGGATCAGAATCTTCCCCCTGGAATGCATGTCTGCACTCCCTCAGCAGCAGCGAGAAGAAGCTGCATCCGGCCTCTGCCCCGTCCAGGCAGGCCTTGCAGCTGACGTTGGCGCTCACGAGCTCCAGCTCTCCCTCTGTTCTGGGTCCAGAGGATTGGAACTGGATCTGTTGGCAGAATTGGCACGAGTGCACCCACGACAGGTCCATGCCGTGGATAGTTGGGATGTCTAACTTGGTTGAGGATGAGATGGTCTGGGATATATCTGCCCTCACGAGAGCCGGCTGTTGAGCTCCTGATCTTGACCTGTTGATCTGGCTACGCCGCTTGGCTGCGTGCGGCTGGTGATGTTAACCAGTGAAGAGTCAAGGATCATAGTAACTGCCTCGAGACTATTGGGTAGCATGCTTCGGAGAGACATCATTTCTGAGGGTCCAGTTCCTATCGAGACGCTCACGAGAAATACCAAAAATCAACTTCTTTGCAGTTCCGAAATGAGATACAGGGTGTTTGGAACTGAAACTCGAACGTGAGTTTATATGCTCAATGAGTGCTTCATTGCAGGGGGTAGTCAGGTCGCTGATAATGACTTTTCAAGAGCCTATGCCTAGTGTATATATCTCACCAGCGACAACTCACACAAGAAAGCGTCAATTTTTACGTTCAACTTGCAATGTGCAACTCCAGAGCCCTGGCAGTTTCACATTCTTGGCGGCTATATTAAGGACCCTGCTCACAGTGGGTAGTAAGCGAAACGTCAGCTTACGCCTACACCACTGCATGCGTTCACATTCACTTGATCTCCTTCAATCATCCTCCCCTCTCCCACCATGAGGCCCCTCCCCGACGAAATCTGGGACCATGTGTTTGCACACTTCGAGGACCACCTCCCCGCCTCCAAGTGGTGGATGTACGGCTCGCACCTCGAGCACGAGACCGTCCAGACGCTCGTCTCCCTCTGCCTCGCGTGCCGGCAGTTCCACCGCGTCGCGCAGCGCCTCCTCTACCGCGTCGCCCTCCTGGACGGCCGCGGCGACGAGATGACGGCCCAGAGCCTGTTCGCGCGGGCTCTGGCAGCCAACCCCAAGCTGGGGCTGCACACGCGGGTCACGTCCCTCGACGACGATCCCGGGCAGCGAGAACCCGTCGCGGACGCCGTCAGGCTTGGCCTCGGGTCTCTGGACCTGCCGCCGACGTTCAAGATGTACCTCGAGAGGCAGCTCTGCCAGGGCAATTCGTGGGGGCGCACAGGTCTGGCGGCGTTTCACCTCGCGTTCATGCCGCAGGTGCAGCTGGTTGACTGCACGCAGCACGACGAGCGGTCACCGCTGCCTTGGATGCTGAGCGGCAGTCTAGGTATGGAGGAGATGCTGGCGAAGCTAAAGAGGAAGAATGATGAAGAGGTGGTGGTCGAGCACATTGTAAAAGACAGATTTTCAAACTACGGCCTCCCGCATCTCACAGAGGTCCGGTTCAGAAGCGGCAGCTGCGTCGACGGCACCACTTCAGCATGGGAGATTGAGCCCATCCTCCTGCATCCCACCCTCAAGAGGCTACGCACCCTGGGCATCGACTGGTCCGGCAGAGCAGCCAAGAAGCTCACGTGGCCGGACCGCGTGTCCAACCTCGAGCACCTAGAGCTAAAAGAGTGCATCGTCGACGCCCCCGGGCTGAAGAGCATCCTCACTCGGTGCGGCAACCTGATCGGGCTGTCTATGGAGATGGCCGACTGCCGCAGGGAGGAGAACGACGACGACGACGAAGAGTACACGTGGGACATTGACCTGGACGAGTTTGGCCGCATCATCAGGGACCTCGGCCGGAACCTGCAGGAGCTCGACCTCCACACGCTCGAGTACAAGGCCTCCCACGGGACGGGCGGCAGCCTCGAGTCCCTCCGGGAGCTCGCCTCGCTGCGGCACCTGCGCGTCATCCAGGAGGACTTTACAGGGAGCATACCCATGGACAACAGCGACGACTGCTACGACGACAACCAGTTCGAGCCGTGGCCCGACCTCGCGGGGGCTCTGCCGCCGTCGGTCGAGACGCTGTACCTCTACTGGGACGAGCGGTACTACGACGAGGAGTACCACAGGAGGCGGTGCAGGGTGGTCAACAGCTCGGTGTACAAGATGATCGCGGGGGGGATGCCGAACCTGCGCGAGGTCAGGGTCGAGAGGCACTACAGCGAGGCGAAGGAGGAGTGGGAGGAGGGGGAGATTCCGGGG
>JABFEP010002518.1:0-15804 GCA_013618265.1 Fusarium albidum
GGGCGGGGTGAGGGGGGATTGGATGGAGGACGACCAGCAGGCGCACTGGGTTAACGACGTTGCTGGGAGTACTCTTGCTGGCGGTGATGACGGCATATCGAGCACAGATATTCACAGGAGAGTGAGCCTGTCCTTGTCACGCGCCTCAGTCGGCATCCCTTGCAGGGCCCCCGCAACTCACGATGAGATTGGGTTGCAGGCGAGTTGGCTTACGAGGCGGGCAGGATCGAGCAGGATACATTATGTGGGTGGTGCTGTACTTGTACTGACGTCTATCAATCTTGGTGGCAACTAGGTGGATGTCAACGAGAGGAGTCAACTTAACTAAACACTTCTGACAGGTAAACTGGGGGAAACTACATCTCTAAAGACGGAGGTCAGCAGTCTCATTGTCGACACCAGCCATGTCACTCACTGCTCCCCTACCAGTCGAATGTGATAAAACCAAGGCTCCATCCTAAACTCCAATGACGGGATCATTGGTCGTTGAATCGAGACCCCAGATTTGTGTCATCAGGGTCTGCGGGCAGTCCTTCTTAATCTGGAAGCCAGCCCTCCACCTCGAACAGCCTCTCCGGAGCTAACCAGAACTGAACCTGAGCGCTCCTTCTTGGCTGCATCTCTGCCGGAGAGAATTGCCATCGGGATGAGAAACTGGGTGCGAGGCGCCGATTTCGGAAGGATTTTCCCGAAGCCTGAGGTCCCTTGATGCTGGGCCGCAGCAATATGTCGGCACTCAATCTCATCAGATCCTGCCAGGTCATGCTCTCTTGTCAGCAGGATCTGAGCAGAATCTGAGATCAAGGCGCATGGAGTAATAGTCTGCGGTGGTCATGCGCGCCGGGGTAAAGATCAGGCCATAATGTTGAACGGGGTCGTCTTGATAGGTCGAGGGGGTCGAGATGCCCACGGGCCACGATGGGATTAGATCGTGGAGAACTGCGGGTATCGTGAGTGCAGAGCCGATGGATCTTACAGTATTGTATCTTGTGATCAATGGCCTGGTTCTTGTGCTTCTGGAATTGCCGAATTGGACCCTGTTGCTGAGCTCTCTTGCTGTATATCCGTACGTACAATGAAGGGTTCTCCAGAACCTCCCGGTGATCGGTTGTGGCGGCCTAGAGCCTGTTCCTGTTTCAGTACCTGTCAAGAAAGAACCCGGGAGCGTTCCCGGTCACTCGCGTGACGTAGAAAAAAAAAGGGACAGGGCCAACGCCCAACAAGGTCGGGGCGGACGAATCGAGGCTCATCCAATTCAAACGTGGGATTCTGCTCATCCTGCTGGGTCTGCATCTGCCGCCCCCCCGCGATGAACCATGACGCTAGTGTACTTTTCTCGCCGATCGCCAGAACAGGAGATGCCCGGCGGCGCTAGAAGCATTTGGTCCAGGAACAACTTGACAAGAGGTGCTGACAAGCTGGGCGGCCATGTGGGTGTGCGCCTCCCCGGCGGGTCTAGCCCGTTGGGGCTTCATGAACAGAGAAACTCTCTCCGGTGTCCACAGTTCCCCCAGACAACATTGGAGAGAACAAGACTGCCATCTCCATCTGAGGCATCGTAAATGTACGCAGATTGGCCATGACGTGGGGAAGCAAGATTTTATGCCGAGAACAAATGTAGAAGGGAACTTGTAGATGGAGGAGGGCAAGACGGAAACTGTATATAAGGACCGACTTGGACGGGTTGATTCTGAACTCCAAGCTCATCATCACTCTCAAGCTCTCCTCTCCTGAAGAACCTCTCTCTCTCTTCTCAATACCTCTACACACACACCGTCTCACCTCTACACACACACAATGGCTCCCGGCGCAGTCTTTGACGACTTCTCCAGCCACGACGGGCAGGCGCTCGAGGAGCTCTCTGACAAGATCGACGACGTCAACGTGATCAAGTACGACTCCGAGTCCAAGTTCGACACGGCCAAGGACAAGAAGACGTTCCGGCAGTACGCCGACGCGACGGACCGGGTCAAGAACTTTTACCGCGAGCAGCACCACAAGCAGACCGTGTCGTACAACCTGGCGGCGCGCAACCGGTTCTACAACGCGTCCCGCCCTCGCGCCGAGCTGACCATCTGGGAGGCCATGGAGAAGCTCAACACGCTCGTCGACGAGTCCGACCCGGACACGTCGCTCTCGCAGATCCAGCACCTCCTCCAGTCGGCCGAGGCCATCCGGCGGGACGGCAAGCCCCGCTGGATGCAGCTGACGGGGCTGATCCACGACCTCGGCAAGCTCATGCTCTTCTTCCCGGAGCTCGAGACCCAGGGCCAGTGGGACGTGGTCGGCGACACGTTCCCCGTCGGCTGCGCCTTCTCCGACAAGATCATCTACCCGGAGACCTTTGCCGAGGGGAACCCGGACGCGTCCAACCCGGACTACAGCTCCGAGTACGGCATCTACTCCCCCGGGTGCGGCCTCGACAACGTCATGCTCAGCTGGGGCCACGACGAGTACCTCTACCACGTCGTAAAGGACCAGTCCACCCTGCCCGACGAGGCCCTCGCCATGATCCGCTACCACTCCTTCTACCCCTGGCACCGCGAGGGCGCCTACCGCCACCTCATGTGCGACAAGGACCACGACATGATCAAGGCCGTCCAGGCCTTCAACCCCTACGACCTCTACTCCAAGAGCGACGGCGTGCCTGACGCAGAGAAGCTCAAGCCCTACTACATGGAGCTGATCGACGAGTACTTTCCCCAGCGCAAGATCAAGTGGTAACTGTACCGACTGAGAGGGCACATGAACCACTCGGGGCACGTATAAAATAGAGAAGCGTATAAAAGAGCATGTCTTTCTTTGTCCTTGGGTACTGTTTTAGGCCAGGGGTCGAGGCCGGTATGGGATCTGGGATGCATTGAACTGAGCGAATGAATGAATATACATCATCTGGTTGATGAACAATGGGCCTTGAATGAGTGAAGAACATGAAATGATACATGAAACTTATCGATCATAGTGAACAGACGTCAAGTCAGCTGCACGTTTCAGTAACTCAGAGTGTATCTGGTGCAGTGTAAGTGAGTGTCGATAACCGGGGACAGTTGAAAAAATGTAGACAATATTGAAGTAATGATCAATGAGTTGTGCAATGCGAAATGCCACTTCTTGATCTGAGAAAACTGAAAATCGCTGGGTCTAACTGATAAGAGCGATAAGGAAAAAAAGTTGAAGAAATTCTATAAAGTTTTTCCGATTCTTGGCATCCAAGCCGGATTGGGCTAGATTATCCATCATCAAGCCAATCACGTAATATTCCGCAACAGACTTGCCCCTCAGTCAAGTTGGAAATTATTTGGAGGAAAAGAAAGCTTCAAGTAGCAGGTCAAGGTCGCTGAGAAATCGATCAACACACACAACGCACAACTCGACAATCCTCCTCTCTCAATATGGGATCCACGAAGCGCAAGCGCAATCAGACCGACGAGTCGACCGCCGCCGAAAAGCCCGAGAAAACCCAAGCCGAGAAGCCTACAGCGACGACGACCGCCCAGAAGCCGCAGCAGCAGGAAGACGAGACCTCCTTCGTCGACCTCGGCCTCGACCCCCGGCTGCTCCAGGCCGTCGCGCAGCAAAAGTTTGCCAAGCCGACGCTCGTCCAGCGCAAGGCCATCCCTCTGGCCCTCAACGGCCAGGATGTTCTGGCCAAGGCTGATTGCGGCTCGGGCAAGACGGCCGCCTACGTCCTGCCTCTGCTGTCGAGCATCCTGAAGCGCAAAGCTGTATGCCCATCCTAAATACCTGCCATCGCTACTCATATATACTGACCCCTTTTCCTCTAGACCGACTCGACCGCCTTTACTGCCGCCCTCATCCTCGTTCCGACCCGTGAGCTTGCCGACCAAGTCTCCAAGGCCATTGAGCAATTCGCCTCCTTCTGCGCCAAGGACATCACCACCGTCAAGTTGACAGACAAGGTCTCCAATGCCGTCCAGCGCGCCCTCCTCACAAACTGTCCCGACATTGTCATCTCCACGCCCGCGACCGCCTGGCACAATGCCAACTCCTCCGCCCTCTCGCTCGACAAGCTCACCCATCTGGTGCTGGACGAGGCGGACCTTGTCCTCTCCTACGGCTACAGCGAAGACCTGGAGAACCTCTCGCGATCAGTCCCCAAGGGCGTCCAGGTCATGATGATGAGCGCCACTCTCACCGACGAGGTCGACACGCTAAAGGGAATCTTCCGCCGCGATCCAACCTTGCTCGATCTCAAGGAGAAGGAGGCCGAAGGCGAGGGCATCACTCAGTTTGTCGCCAAGTATGTCTTGCAACTCTCTTTCCCAATGCAAGCAACATGACAGCTAACAAGTTTCCAGATGTGGCGAAGACGAAAAGTTCCTCCTGGCCTATGTCATCTTCAAGCTCCGTCTTATCAAGGGCAAGTGCATCATCTTTGTCAGCGACATTGACCGATGTTATCGGTTAAAGCTCTTTTTTGAGCAGTTCGGAATTCGGAGCTGTATTCTCAACTCGGAGCTTCCTTTGAATTCAAGAGTGCACGTCGTGGAGGAGTTTAACCGAAATGTCTACGACATCATCATCGCCGCGGACGAGAAGAACAATATGCTTGGCGACGATGAGGAGGCTGCGGACGGAGGCGAGGGCGAGGCAGAGTCCAAGCAAGAGATGGGAGACGATGCTGCCGAGACGGAGGCGAAGCGACCGAAGAAGAAAGCCAAAAAGTCCAAGGGTGACGAGGAGTATGGTGTATCAAGAGGTATGTGCATCGGTCGCGGCGGCCTCAAGTCATTCTTCCGCCGAGATACTGACAACCCCCAGGCGTCGACTTCAAGAAGGTGTCGGCCGTCATCAACTTTGATCTCCCCACCACAGCATCGTCCTACACCCACAGGATAGGAAGGACGGCGCGGGCCGGCCAGACCGGCATGGCCCTGTCCTTTGTCGTCCCCAAGGACCTCTACCGGAAACACATGCCCACCTCGACCCCGACTGCCGAGAACGACGAGAAGATCATGGCCAGGATCGTCCGGCAGCAAGCGAAGCGAGGAAAGGAGGTGAACCCCTACAACTTCAACATGAAGCAGGTTGACCCCTTCCGGTACCGGATGAACGATGCGCTGCGTGCCGTCACCAAGGTGGCGATCCGAGAGGCCAGGACAAGGGAGCTGAGGCAAGAACTCCTCAAGAGCGAGAAGCTGAAGCGGTAAGAAGACTTGACTACATACGACCAAACTATATGTAGCTGGATATATACTGATGCAACCCATCAGGTACTTTGAGGAGAACCCCGCCGAGCTCAGCCATCTCCGCCACGACGGCGAGCTCAGGACAGCCCGCCAGCAAGCCCACCTGAAGCACATACCCGAGTACCTCCTCCCCGCGGACGGCAAGCAGGCCCTGGCGCGAGACGTCGGCTTCGTGGCGCTGAGAAAGGACCGCAAGGTCAAGGGACGCAAGGGACGGGGAGTCAAGGTCGGTTCTAGGAAACGGGATCCGCTCAAGACGTTCAAGGCGCGGCGGAAGACCAAGTAGAATGACGGGGAGGAGTAATATAGCGCTGGTGGTGTTGTTGTTGCTTGTGGATATTTTGAGCGAGATTCCTTGATTTTTGAATGCAAGAATCGTTTCTGGTGAACTTGCCGACGGATCTTTGACTTGCACGAGAGAACGGCGTTTTACTCTACACTTACTTGCTCTATACATGTACCATGCCTCCTCCCGCTCAGCTCTCCTCAAATAACTTGGCAAAGACGGAATTACAAGATACCATCCATACGATTCGACCTCATGGGCATGAGCATCGGCTACAAGCGCATCCGAGCATGTCCCTCTCCTCTCTAGGCTACACACATCGGTCACTTGACACATCCAGCTCTGACGAAGAACCTCGAGGCCATCAACCGCGCCCAAGGAACTCGGCTGCACAAACTGGGACACGTCAAGACATGTACGCGCGACAGCAAGGACCTCATTCGGCAGGTGGGTTCAACATGCACCCGGAGAGGAGAAGAGACTTTTTCCTTTGCGTTCTTTGGGCCGAGGATGACTGCCGAGGGGGAGAGGAAGAGGGAAGCCTCAAGAGGCTAGGAGTCGACCAGATTTGATCTGCAGTATATGAATCAGTGTGAGCGAGCATGTTCCTACTGAGAAGATGAATGAGGGTGGTGAAGCGATTGATCAAGTTGTTGGTCTTACAACCCCGACGCATTTAGCACGGCAGCCCAAGGGGGGGCAAGGCCAAGCAAGTACCTAGGTCTCGTCCGCAACCCTTCGGCGCGCCAACTCCGTCCATCCCATCTCGGTTGTGCAGTCGAGTAAAACCCCCTGCAGTAGTTGTCTTTTGCCTGCACAGGTACAGGTAGTAATACATACTCGCCCCCTTTAACCGGGGGCATCATGACGGGCCCGCTTCCCGCTCGATCGACGACTTTGAACAAGGTACGTAGATGTCGCATGTCGCGGTTCCAGGGGACGACAAGTTTCAATAAAGGACCTGGTGATTGTGGACGGGCTTTTGACAAGAGTTATCGAGGATGCAAGGGGGTAGCAACGCCATGCCAACTGCTGCTTGCATGGCTGTTGTCTTGTGTTTGTGGTCCCCCGGCACACAAGAAGATCAGGTATCTCGAGGAGAACGCGGGTGAGACCCCGAGATAGGCTGGACCAGGACGAAGAGGAGCGGGAGTTGAGGAGGCTCGTGTTGGACGTTGCGATCGAGGGGGGACGGGATCCCACGTTTGGTGGCTATACAGACACCGCCCGCCCCCTTGATAGCGCTCTAAGGAGTGACAAGCCTGAAAAAAGCAACACCTAGTCATCAGTAGTGTAAGTTAATGCGTATGCAAGCCCAGAACATAATCGGGGGAGCCGCTCTGCAAGGTCCATCCGCAAGAGCGTGCCGTTGCAGAGACATCTCCCTCCTTGCAGGGCGTCAAAGCCGGCAGCAGGCGTGAGCCCCTTGCCTACATAGAATCTGCCCACAGTTGGCAAATGTAACAAACTGGGCAAACTGTTCTTCCCTTGGCGAGGCCACCGCGAATGCAACATTCTGGGCCAGCCTTCCAGCGTCTCCTACCAACAGTTGAGCCAAATGGCCGTCCTCTGGTTCTAAGCAGCATCCTTTTTGGACACTCTTAACAACAGGTAACACCTCCTCCCTTTCGCCCATCGCCAACACGATGGTCCGTGACGAGAGAGCCCAAAAAGACAGAGTTCCCAGAGTGTGCCGCAGCGTGTAGATGAGCTTCGAGGACGTCGCGTGATTGGACGTAACCCACGAAAAACCATGACGGGTCTTTGCGGCCCCGATAGAAAGATGCACTGTTCCGACATTGTCCACTCGCCGGGCCAGCCCGTCGCTGGCCAGGGCCCTGGCAGTAGTAACGCCGTCATCCCCTACACATCTGTACAAACATCCAGCCGCTCGCCAACTCCCGATTCTCGGAATCTCTCCGATTGCACGGCACTGGCGTGGATGGTTTGATTAAATCCTTGTTTTGTCGACAACGGAACCGTGCCCCATTGCCAGGTATGCATTTTCCAGCAGCGGTGAGGTGACGGAGCGTCGAGTCGTGTGCGTCGACAATGAACTCAGCATCGTGGGATGACGCATCCGCGTCACGAATATAGAATAGGCTCGGCATAGTTCCGACTAGCGACCCGGGCGATCAAAGACAAGTGTCTCGGAGCCGGCAGAGAATGGAGATAAAACAAGGCCCTTTCGCGTTATCGCATGTGCTCACTCTCATCAACGAGCAAGCGGCTCAAGGTCAGCCCAGGACCCTCACGAGATGTTCCATTGCCACCACGCGTGCAGCCGCGCTAGTAGGGATGACCCTCCCACCACATCCCACGCAGCTTTCTAGAAGAAATGGTTCGCAATAGGACAGCCCAGGACAAGACGCCGACGAGTGTCCGCTATTTTGGCCGAGATTTCCAAGATTTCCCCAGTGTATTGCCTCGAGTTGTCGTGTTATTTATTAGACTCGAGAAATGCTGGAGTCAATCCGGGGACTCCAAGATCTAGGCGCTTTGGTGAGATTCTGAGCTGGGCAATGCTTTACTAGACGACGAGCATGAAGGGCCCCCACCCGCGGCCCGCGGTGAGAGAGGGAATCCCTACTGCCTGCTGCTGGTCAATGTGCATATTCGCCTGCCTACCGACGCACTGACGGATTCGACATTCCGGGTTCCAAGGTGAGATGATTGTGTCCGGATCGTCCTTGTACCATCGTCCCACGTGTCTCGGCAGAGTCGCTGATATGGCTTGTCGCTGTGTGAGCGGAATATGACGATGGAGACGCACGACCGTCATCTCCCCCTGGATTGCGGCTGCGGATTGCGAAAGGATGTAGCGAGAACGAAAGTCGATTCATTCCCCACCCATCCGCGTCCCGATGGTGTTGACGGCGACCCGGCCCATGACCCATGGGCCATGTTTTCTTGTTGCTGGTTTTCACACACCTTGTGTCACCACGTATGTACAGCAGCCCAGTGCCGCACATGAACAGGGTCCCAAAGTGGGCGCTAATGTACGATAGCAGCCTCTTCAGCCCAAGGGGACATATCTCGGCGATGTGGCGCCGCTCTTTGATAAGGTATCACTCCGAAATGTAACGGGGAGTGGAGGCTAGTTGCAGCGATTCGCCTTGCAGCCAGTGTCAGAGTTGCGGCTCGCGATTTGCGCTCTTCAACAGCCAAGTCAGAAAGTGATGGATGGCACGGCATCTCCAGGGGCGTATTGCTGTCGCGAGAGTTGCCGAAGAAGGAGTGCCGCCGAGTAACAGCAAAGAAGAATGACATGATGCACTTGGCTGATGGGTTCGCGATCAGCAAGCCCGCAGCTGAGAGGTTGGCGTCTCTGAAGGGTCTGAGGGTGAAGGCTTTTGCTCCTGTTTGAGAGGAACTCAAGCCTCCGGGATTTCCCTTGGCCTGTTGAAGCCGATTCCTGCTACTGTACCGTTCCAGTACTTTGGTCATTTTCAAGGCGCGGCATGCGCACCGTTAAAACTAAAAGAAGACCAGACGCCCCTTTCTGGTGAGAAGATAGCTGAGGCATGCGTGCTCAGACAGAGCCGCCAACAGTGTAGTAGTAAAGTTTCCACGTCCCGTCTGTTACCGTCAGCTGTTACTCAAATGATTGTCAACCCCCTGGAGCATTCATTTGTCTGAGTGGGAAGAAACGCTCAATCCTATCTCGTCATTCCAAGTTTTGGGTCCCAGTTGCATGCTGGTGGGACTGGTTGTGATGCCGTACAGAGTAGGCAGGGTAGCAACAGCAAGGGAAGGTGTTTGATCGACAGGGTCTGTCTTTGTTCTGATAATAGTGGGTAGGAAATTTCTGTCCTTGCTCAACTGTACCTCTACCTGTCTCAATTGGGCAATGTGTAGCGTTGGCGATGTTGACCGTTGTACTGTAGGCCAGCGACCAACAGAAACCCAAGCGAAGGAATCCTTTCCAGTTATCACCCCTTATCATCAGATTGCAGCATTGATCAGGAGAGGACGATGCCCTATGTGATGCCAGAGGGGAAGTAACGAGAGCGTGGGGTCAGCGGTGAAAGTAACAATTGCTCAAGTCAGGGCGGAACAAGGTGACCCCCATGGGTTGTCGGTCAATGACGGGGAGGCCTGTCACCTGGGTGGATCTCCCTCTTCACCTATAGCCGCTCCGTAATTGGAACGGCTGATTGCGCATAGACAGACGGGTTGTTGACTCGCTGTGAGCGGCGTTGCAACACCGATCCATCAGCACCCTCTCCTGCAGCAACCCACAGCTACCAAGAGCCGATTCACAGACTTGCGGCTGCGATGCGGCTTGATGATTTGGCGTTGAATGGTTCGACACAGTCGACGCCGCTCGGCCTAGTCGTCAAGGTCCGGGGAGTGGGCACCTTGATGGGCCACCCTCAAGTCGCATTTGGCTTAACTTGCTGACCAGCTCCCGCGTTGCTCAGCAGAGTAGCTGGAGGTGTTGGCATAAATATGTATCGTGCTGCCACCCGCGACTCGGGATCGTGCCCTTCCACCATCAAACCTTCGTATATTTGCGTTTCTGTTCTGCTCCAAATTAACGACCTTTGACGTGAGACCCCTTGCTTGGACCGTCATTGCCTTCCTTAGCCACTCGACAACGGCATCGACTAGCCCAACGACTGGAGGGCTGACATCACCAACGTAGCCTTCCTCAAAACGAAGCGTTGTCCCTCCTTCTGGGTGAAACTTTCTCTCCAGGATTTCGTCCGTTGCCACTTTCATCTTGGTCGCTCGTCAAACCAACTCGAAGCACCATGGCTGAAGAACCCATGATCATGCGAATCCCCCCGGAGATTCGCATGCTGATATACGAATACCTGCTTGACAATGGCGGAAGCAGGGACATCTCGATCCGGAACCAGTCGAGATGCGAATACCAGGCGCGTCGTTCCACCTGCACCCAGACCCCCTACCATATCATGGAGCGGTCCCTTGCGAAGATGTCGTACGAAACATCATACATGGCCGATGCCGAGAGCGATCGAGCAATGCACACAGCGGTCATGCACATCAACAGGAAAATCCGGGAAGAGGCGTCCCATTTCTTGTATGGGAGGCATGCGTTCCACTTCGGCGAGGACCTCGAGGCCGTAGTGCCGTTTCTCGCTGATAAGACGCCGCGCACCCGAGACCTAGTCCGAGAGATCAGCCTCTACAAGCGCAGCCCGACCAACGCCGTCGAGCCAGAATCATATGACTGGGCTTCTGTCTGTCGTTTCCTGAGAAACCTGCCAAGCTTGGACAAGTTGACGCTTGTCATTGAAGGCGCCAGGCCGCGGGGCCAATGGGATGGTCCTCAGAGTTTGACCGTTTCCGACTTTCGGCTGCTGTACTCGACTAGGCACGACAGTCTAGAGTGGGCGCGAGAGTTGGCGTCTGTCAAGACGATTAAGGATGTGGAGATTATTGCCGATATCCATCACCTGCCGCATCCGCAGTCAAACATGATGCTGGTCCTGGCCGCATTCTCGGCGTCGATTGAGACCTCTCTGGTGGATTTCCTTCGTGATGATCTGGGCATTCCTGCGCGAGTCGGAGAGACAAAGTATTGCGGCACCGGATCCTTTGGTCGATCGAAAAATTGTCAACGGAACGGGTGTCTGACGAGTTGATGGGACGGTTGTGAAGAATCGAGGCGAGTTCATGCGAGAACCAAGGCGTTTCCAGACAGATTGAGAAGGTATGAGAGCTCAGATTGTGGAACAAAATAAGGCGCGGTTAAGACAGAACGCGAGGAGTCGGGAGCATCAACCTGCAAAGGCACATGGCGAAGTAGTGAATGGCATTTTGGCGCATCAGGCAGATTGCTGGAACCTAATGAAAATCCGATGAATTATGAGAAAAGAGAATATTTGGAACAACAGATCATCCAGAGTAGATATGTGTTTGCGTGAATTTGATATCTCCTCGGCAATGCGAAGCTCTCACCACTTTCTCTTGACCCTGTCACTCCTTCCCTGCGTCGAGAGGTTTGTGCGCCTCTGCTCTGCTGGGTCACGTGACGCAATCGAACGAAGCTGGAAAGTCCGCCAGAGGCGGGACGTGGCTGGGACGGAGCCCCTGCCGGCTGAAGACGTGCAGGTACAGCGCCATTATCCGCTGCCTGCCAGCGAGCTAGGCCCACCTCAACTCATTATCTCAGCCTCCCCCGTATCGTCATCGCCCTGCGCCTTTGATGCGCTCCTGTTGACGACAATCCGGAACCTCCGCTCGGCGCTTCTACCTCTCCACCATCTCTTCTCTATTGCGCCCGTCATTGTCGCATTTCCATGCCCTGTTAGGAGCCTGGCTTCTCCCTACCTTCTCCAAGCTACCCCGCCGTTTAGGTCGACAAGATGGCCACGCCAGCTCCTCCCGAAGACCAGGCTCGTCTGCTTGAAGATGCCCTCATTGCAGTGCGGCAGCAGACGTCGCTGATGCGCAAATGCCTCGAAACCCCCGGAAAGCTCATGGACGCTCTCAAATGCTGGTAGGTTCCTCGCTGGGCCGCGGCAAGCTCCCAATCCCCTGGTGCGATCGCTAATTGCTCCCAGCTCGACCCTCGTCTCTGAGCTTCGAACCAGCAGCCTCGGGCCCAAGCAGTATTACGAGCTGTACATGGCCGTCTTCGATGCCTTGCGTTACCTGTCCGTTCATCTGCGTGAAAATCACCCCATCAACCACCTCGCCGATCTGTATGAGCTTGTCCAGTACGCTGGTAACATCATTCCACGATTGTATCTTATGATCACCGTCGGCACAGCCTATATGGGTATCGAAGATGCGCCCGTCAAGGAACTCATGAAAGATATGATGGACATGAGCCGAGGCGTCCAGCATCCGATCCGCGGCCTCTTCCTCCGATACTACCTCTCTGGCCAAGCGAGGGACTTCCTGCCTACGGGCGACGGCGACGGCCCTGAGGGCAACCTTAGCGACTCGATCAACTTTGTCTTGACCAATTTCGTCGAGATGAACAAGTTGTGGGTTCGCTTGCAGCATCAGGGTCACTCAAGGGAGCGCGAGCAGCGGGTTCGAGAGCGCAAGGAGCTGCAGCTCCTTGTTGGAAGTAATATCGTGCGCCTGAGTCAGCTCGTTGACCTCGAGACGTATAAGTCTAGTATTCTAGCGCCATTGCTGGAACAGGTGGTTCAATGTCGGGACGTTCTCGCCCAAGAGTATCTCCTTGAGGTGATTACGCAGGTTTTCCCAGACGAATTCCACCTGCACACCCTGGACCAATTCCTGGGTGCCGTTTCGAGGCTCAACCCTCATGTCAACGTCAAGGCCATCGTCATCGGCCTGATGGACCGGTTATCCGAATATGCCGAGCGCGGTGGCCCTGATGAGAAGTCGGATGACAGGGCTCAGGTCGAGGCTGAAGCTCTGACAAAGTTGCTTGAAAAGGTTAACCTCCAGAAAGAGACACCAGCTCCGCCACCAGAGCCGAAGCAACCTGACGAGGCCGACAAGCCCGAAGAAACTGGCGAGGCATCTGACAAGGCAGTCGAGACCGATGGCGAGGAGGCTGCTGGTGAGACCAGCGCCGACGATTCTAGTACGCTCGCTGGCGAACCCGAGCCCTCGGTCGCGGAGACAGAGACAACCGCTGTCAACGGCCAAGGCTCCATCACCGACAGCGTCCAACTCTACGAAGTATTCTTTGCTCAAGTCAAGAACCTGGTCGAGGCGCAGCACCTGCCCGTGCCAGACATCATTGCTCTGCTAGTTTCGCTGTGCAACCTTGCTCTCAACATTTATCCCGACCGACTAGACTACGTGGACCAGATCTTGGCTTATGCGACAACCAAGGTCCGAGAGAATATCAACAATGCCGACCTGCACTCGCCACCCGCTCAGCAGAGTCTGCTTGCCCTCTTGCAAGCACCTCTCGACCGATATGTTTCCATATTCACTGCGTTGTCTCTTCCTACCTACGTTCCCCTGTTTCAGTCGCAATCATACCCCACTCGCCGCGCTGTGGCCGGAGGTGTCGCCCGGAACCTGCTCAAGAATCAGACCTCGGTCTCGACTACGGATCAGCTCGAGAACGTGCTCGAGGTTTTGAAGGTGTTGATTAAGGAAGGCTCCCAGGCACCTCAAGGATACCCTGGTGTCGCCCAACGGCGTCCGGTAGAGACAGACGAGACGATGGAAGAGCAAGGATGGCTCGCGCGGATAGTGCACTTGCTGCAGGCCGAGGACAACGACACCCAGTTCAAGCTGCTCCAGATGACAAGAAAGGCGTACTCGGAGGGCAATGAGCGCATCCGCACGACCACGCCACCCTTGATGACGGCGTGCATGAAGTTGGCCAAGAAGTTCAAGCAACGGGAACACTTTGATGATAACTGGGAGACGCAGAGCAACGCTCTGTTCAAGTTCATGCACTCTGCATTGAGCACCCTATACACACGTGTCAACGGCGCGGGCGCTGCCGAGATGGCTCTGCGCCTGTTTTGCTCCGCAGGCCAGTCAGCAGACATGGTCGGGTTCGAGGAGGTGGCGTACGAGTTCTTCGCGCAGGCCTTTACTGTGTATGAAGAGGCCGTGTCGGATTCAAAGGCACAGTTCCAGGCAGTCTGTGTGATTGCGACCGCTCTTCATCAGACAAGGAACTTTGGCAAGGAAAATTACGACACTCTCATTACCAAGTGCGCGCAGCACGGAAGCAAGCTTCTTCGCAAGCCAGATCAGTGCCGTGCCGTGTACTTGGCCAGTCATCTCTGGTGGGCGACTCCTATCGCTTCCAACAACGAGTCGGAAGAAACCGAGGTAGGTGGATTCCGCAAGGTTGAGAACCAAGCAGAACTAACATGTACAGCTCTACCGGGACGGCAAGCGAGTTCTGGAGTGCCTCCAGCGCGCCCTCCGCGTTGCTGACTCTTGCATGGAGACAGCAACCTCGATTGAGCTCTTTGTCGAGATTTTGGACCGTTATGTTTACTACTTTGATCAGCAGAACGAATCGGTAAGTCTTGGAGCCAAAAACTGTCGGAGCAATTATTGACGTGCCTAGGTGACAACCAAGTATCTCAACGGCCTGATCGAACTCATCCACTCCAACCTGGCAGGCAACCAGCAAGATTCTGCGTCGGTGGAGAACAGCCGCAGACACTTTCACCAGACACTGGAGAACATCCGCAGTCGTCAATACGAGGGCATCGTGCTAACTCCGAACTGAGGGCTCGACCGGGATTCACAGCCGAGAAGAAAAGGCGAGGGAGCGGCATAGCGATAGATAATGTTTAGCCTGCATAAATTGCGAGAGGGGAAGATGCAGGTAGTTGTATATATGTACACTTTGCCCTAAAATCGATGGTACGTCTGGCGAGGAGTTGTTTCTGATGTTAATCTTCTGATGTGAGGAATGTCTGGGCGGGATGCACCATTCAGGGGCAGCCTCTCAGTGGACGTTACGGGTGCGTTTCGGGTTCTCAGGTGAGAGGTATTGTTCACATTCTTTCCGCTGAGGAGTCTGGAAGTCAACACTCGTTCCATTAACTAGTAGGTTATTAATTGATCAGATGTTGACAGTCAATGCTGTTGTAATCGCATATCAAAATCCTTCGTGGGTAAGTCAATTGCTTGACAATGCCCATCACCTCCCTCTCTCAGTTAGCCTGGGCCATCCATCCCCTTATCCCCCCCAGCTCATGTGGGGTAATCCTGGCGTGGCGCGTGCACGGTTGGGTTCAGGAGAGGACAGCAGATGGCAGTTGGATGCCTCTCCCACTGATAGATAGGCCAAGCCACAGGGGCATAGGGGGTATTGTGACAGAGGAACGAGCAGATAACCAATTCACTGAAAAATGCAGAGGCCAAGAGTCCGTGAAATAATGTCTCTAAAAATATCCAGACATCTGCATTGCATCACAGTGGCCCTCAACATTTTGCACATTGCACCTTGGCTTCTACTGCCAAGCTCGGCCGGATTAACTCGGCCGTTATCCTCCCCAGAATCACCAGCTTTCGTTCGCCCAGTTTAGCTCATCCGCCCTAGCCGGCGGGTTAGTGGGCTCCGGGTCCCTTACGTGGACACTCACTTCCAGGTTACTTCGCCATCATCCGACCCCCCGTCGCATCCCCAATCGTCTCCTCGTATTTGACCTACCTTGCCTGGATCTTCTGCCTTTTTTTTGTTTTTAATATATCGAAACTGCTTAATCGGGTTTTGTCTCTAGGCTTTGGGCTTGTGGATTCGGCGATGCGATCCTGGCGGCCGAGTCTGGCTCTTGTCTCTCCTTCTTGACGCTCCTTTTCTTACTTCGAAGTTACCGTATCGTCATCTCCGCCGTCTCGTCCTGTTTCGCCCTGTTTCCGTTC
>JABFEP010002523.1:0-13402 GCA_013618265.1 Fusarium albidum
CATCGAGCCCCCCCTCCTGAAAGCCCAGGGCCCCCCGTCCTTCTGGACCGACAACACGGCCGAGCTGTACGACGCGGCGGCCAGCATCTCGGGCATCCTCGGCGACCTCGAGCACGTGGGGTGTCCCCTGCGGACGCCCTTTTCTGGGCTCTGCGCCTTCTCCTCTTCACTATGGAGCCTCTACGCCGCGTCGTTCCCCGCACTCATGGACTTTTCAGCCGAGCAGGTACTTCAGGCCGAGGAGCAGGCCGAGAGGACCACGGGGTATCTGACGAGGATAGGAAAAGTGTGGAAGTTGGCGGATGAGTGGATAGACGTGCTTAACACGGCGAGGGGACTGTTCCAGAGGGTCACCACCGACGGCAGGACGGTAAAGAGGTCCCGGTACGATTATCCAGAGCTGGAGGACTCGATGCATCTTGCGCCTCTAAAGGGGATGCCGAGGCCGACGTTTGAGCGGCCGGCCGAGACGGTGGCCAGCGACGAGGGGTTCGTGACGTTTCAGGAGGAGCTGGCGAGCGGCGGTGACTTTCTGGGCGACGACTGGTGGAGGTTGTTGGCGTTTAGCGATGATCCGCATCTGCTGTCGACGAGTGTGGGATAGTGATTTTCAAAGTAGATACATGAATATCTATCTGTTCCTTCAATCCTTATTCTCACCCCAGCATTTCATACACAGCCTTGACTTCTGGCACCTTTGCCTCAAACTCGGCCCTCGCCTCATCCCACACAATCTTCTGCGCCCTCCTGCCACTCGCCCTCTCCATAAAAGGCGGATACCTAAGACATTAGCAATTGTCACTCAGAGCCTGGAAAAGACTCACCCTGCAGTATCAAAGTCCTGCATAATCTTGCCGTGCCCCTCCGCCGAGACAGAAACTCCATTGACCAGCGCCGTCGCACAAATCTCGGGCTCCCTCGCCCCAAAGTTCATGATCAGCCTCGGGATGAGCTTTGCCTGGTTCGGATTGGTCAGGGGCGTCCAGGCGGATCCCGGGTCGGCGCTGTTGATGGTGACAGCCCTGTCGAGGGAGGATGCGCGGGCCGCGAGCTCGCGCGCAAAGTACAGCAGGAGACCCTTTGAGCGGCCGTACTGGTGGGCCTGCTCCATGCCGTCCTTGTTGTTGCTGAGCTTCCTCAGGTATGATCCCTTCTTGGGGACCCCCATGGTGAAGGACGAGGGGTAGATGCCAAAGGTGGTGACAAAGGTCAAGACAGGAGGGGACGGGTTGGAGGGGGATGACTTGAGAAGGGGGAGGAGCAGAAGAGATACGAGCGCAGACGACAAAAAGTTGACTTGCACGGCTATTCCACATTAGCACATAACTCCCAAGCACGTAGCATCAGAGTTCACTCACACGTCTCCCATCCCTCCGGTGACTCTCGCCGGTTAAACGCCAATATCCCCGCAGTCATCAACACATGATCCAGATTCTCCAACTCCCTCGCCCTCCTCCCCAATTCCTGACACCCCGCAAAAGTCATCAGGTCCACAGGCCAGACCAGTATCTCTGGTACCTCCTTACCCTCTCCCCGCAGCTCCTCCTCGATCTGCCTCTTGACATCCCCGCAATCCTTGACGTCCACGAGCACCAGCGTCCCTACGTCGCGGCGCGCAAACAGCCTGGCGGCGCGGGACCCGAACGCGCCGTTGGCGCCCGTGATGAGCGCCGTCCTGCCCCTGTACGACTGCGTGCGCACCGTGGGCCGGCCGTGGCGCTGTTTGTACAGGCTCTGCCAGGGGAAGTACTCTGCCAGGAACAGGGGGATGCCGTACGTCAGGCCGATGACGGCGATGCCCACGGCGACGGCGACGTGTAGAGTTGAGGGCATGCTGAGGAAGTGTTTCGAGTTTGAATGAGTGGTGTTTGGTTGCGGTGCGGTGAAGGGGCTGGGGTTTAAATGGTGCTGCCCTATCGTACGACGCGGACCTGCAGATGCCGCGCGGAAAATAATTCTACCTGCCGGCAGCATGCCCGGGTTGTTCATAAAATGTACAATTAGAAGAATAAGCAGCGCAACCAATCATGTTATAGCCATCCAATGCCCAACTAGACCATAGAATTCTTAAATTAATTCTATCAGTGGTAACTCTAAACGTCTACACCGGCACCTAACCCAATAAGACAACCCAATCCCTTCACTAGTATTATAGCCTGGAGCTATGTTTAACTGCATACGGTACCTAACCGTGTTCTTAACTTGTGTAGACGCTTCTAGTCCTGCCCTTAAAGGAGTAGGTTAGCAAGGGCTAAAGATAAGACTGCCGAGGACTGTCGAGGTAGCTTAGAGGTTTGAAAAGGAGAGACTAATAAATACAAGCTGGAAAGAGATAGAATCAACTAAAAGGTTATATACTCTTTAAATAAGACAACGGGTAAGGGGACCTTGGGTGGGAGCCCAGACACCCCTAGGTTCTATCTGTTTTGTTATTTCAGCCCCCCTTGGGTCATGGACAACAACCATAAAGGTTATCCCGAAGGGCAGATTGATTCGTGTATTACTAGCTGTATCATCATGACGTATCTCGTTACTAACTCGGCACCTTGACCAGCTTCCTCGAGCTCAGGCCCGAGTCCCTCCCCTTGTCATCCTCGTCCCTCCCCGACGACCGGCTCCCATTATCCGCCCTCTCCTTGTCCGCCTCCTTGTCCGCCTCCTTGTCCGCCCTCTCCTTGTCCTCCTTCTCCTGCTGCTTCCTCTTCTTCTCCTCCATGTGCTTGATGGCGTCCTCGGTCAGCTCCTGCCGGTTGAGCAGCTCCCACACGTCCTTCTTGCGCGTCTTCTTGTCGCCGCGGCTGATGAGCAGGCCCGCCGTGATGTTGCACGTGATGCTCACGCAGAGGATCACCGTCGTGATGGCAAACGGCCGCGTGTGGTAGTCGATGCCCCACGTGGTCGCGCCCAGCGAGATCTGCAGGCACGAGTGGCAGTCGAGCAGCACGACGATGGCGATCAGGTAGCTCAGGGGGAAGGCGTGGTGGGTAAAAGTCTCCTGCGGCTTGTAGAAGCTGTGCGACTTGGCGAGCTTCTTCTGGTGGTGCTGCAGGCTCTTGAGCTGCGCGTACGTCAGGGCCGGCATGTCCGAGTCCGGGTCGGGCGACTTTGCCGTCTCCAGGTCGACGGCCTGGTTGCCGTCCGGCCCGTCGGGGTTGTACCCCTGGGCGTCCAGGATGGCGCGGGCCTGGTTGGACGTGAGGCGGCCGTTGTTCTCAAAGTCGGGGCTGTTCCGCACCTCTGGCGGCACGTTCCTCTTCTGTAGCTTGGCCCTGGGCTTCTTGCCCTTTTCCGCCCTGCGGATCAGGCTCGAGTAGCGGGCGATGTAGATCATGTGGTATGTGTCGACGGCGCGGAATGGCGCCAGGCCATCGCCCATGATGGCAAACAGTGCGACAAGCACACTGTCGATGATGTGGATGGCGTAGACCTGCTCGTCGCCCACGTAGATCCAGCCGATGAGGAACAGGACCCAGGCCAGGCCGAAGAGCGTGATGAGGGTGGCGTACAGCGTGACAAAGAATCCAAGAGGTCTCCGCACATACTGGCCGAAGCCTTTTAGTGAACGCTTGAACCTGGCGCATCGAGAGTGCAGCATGTGTCGGACGTGGTCATCCAGCTCCGACTTTTCGGCAGCGGTCCATCCATCGAGCGTAGCCCCATGGGGCAGCGCCGCGTAGTGTGAATCCGTCAACCGCGACGTGATGGTGCTGCTCCGCTGGATCGGTGGCGGTTCCGCTGCTGTTGTTGTAGTCGTCTCGGCGGCTGCCTGTGAGGCTTGTCGGGCTTCGCGGCGTCTCTCTTCTGCGATGGCCTCCCTCGCCCAGTCTTGCTCGGGATCATGCTGGGAGAGGACGTAGGTGGGACGACGGTTGATCCAGTTGCCGAGGTCGGGGACGAAGAGGGAGTTTTGGACATTGGTGAGGGTCGAGAGGGTCTGGACCTCGGGGTCTAACATGTATCAGTCGAGTCGCCAACGCGTCGTGTCCATGACGGCTTACCAATAACGTCAAGCCAGTCAACCAGCTCCCGCGCGTATTCCTCCTCCTCTGCGGTCTGAGGCCCCGGCATCTGCCTCGCATCCGCCTGGTGTCGATGGCCCGGCCAGAACATGCGGCTCAGCTTCCTCGTCCGCCGCAGCCTGTTCTGCTGGATATCTGGCTCTCGCGGACGGTTGACCCGCTCGGGAAGCGACCCCGTCGGGGAGATTGGGGATGTCGGTCCTCCAAGGCCGAGCTCGGCAAGGCTCGGTCGGCCTCCCTCCTCAGTCAGACGGGGCATGGCAACCTGGGGCACCCGTCTCGAGTGTCTAGCGAGGACGGGTGTCTCCGCCGTGCAAGCCCTCTCCGGCTGGGAGATGCTCCGAGGTCGACCGGCATCGAAGCCATGCTGCTGCTGCTGCTGCTGCTGGTTGGAGAAGCCCTCGTTGGACGAAGCCTGGCTGCGAGCGATCGAGTAGAGCGATCCGTTGGACGTCCGGCGCAGTCGGATGCTGGGGAGGCGGTCGTAGTCGGCGTTTGGTCTCTGGCGGCTGCTCGTGGCGGGCACGTCAGGAAGTCGCGGGAAGGACGAGATGGAGGTCTGCGAGCGCGCCGAGGGGGCGTTGCTCAGGGCGTTGTCGAAGTAATCGGGGGCGGACTCGTCGACGGGCGCTGGGCTCCCCGGGGTGGTCGGATTGGCCGAGGGCGAAGGGCTCGGGGTGCGGCGAGGGTTGTGGGTTACCTGGAGATGGCCCGAGGGCTCCGGACGGTGATGCGAAGCCATACCGGGGATGCATGTCAGGAGGAGAAGGAGAGAAGAGGAGGGAGGAAGAGGACAGCAGGGACGAGGTTTGAAGTTGATGTGGTTGGACTAGGCTAGGTCCATCTCATCAAACAAGGTTGGGACAGAAACTTGGTGCCATGGAATTAAATTAGTCAGTCGTTAGTTGGCGCCCAGTCGTCAAACCCGTTCCCGGCACTCAGACGGGTCGGGGCCACCTACGTCACAGCGGCAGTTGTGGCCCGCGGTATCCGTGACGGTTATCAGATCACGTGATGATCAGCCGCTTATGTCATCGCCTCACCCTGGTCCTCTGTCCCTGCCAGGTAACCTAGGCCATCTTGGATATATTACAGTGTTTTATCCTCATGACCCTCAGTCTGCACCATAAACTTGACCGCAGCCCTCGTAATCGCCTTGACAACCTCCAGCTCCACTTTCCCCCTCGGCGCATACACCATCACCATCCCGACGTACAGCCCC
Source organism: Fusarium albidum (assembly GCA_013618265.1). Classification (NCBI taxonomy): domain Eukaryota; kingdom Fungi; phylum Ascomycota; class Sordariomycetes; order Hypocreales; family Nectriaceae; genus Fusarium; species Fusarium albidum. Next base: position 5,242 of record JABFEP010002523.1, read on the forward strand.
CTCCCGCTGAGGGGATGCCTCTCCCCCCATCCCCTGTCGAGCACCATCTTTGCGTCCCTGGGCCCGAGGTTGACGTGCATAGACCCGTCCGAGGCGTGCATGTGGGCGATCTCGCCGCGAGTCCTGCGGTGGATGTATCTCCAGGGGACGGCGTCGCCTACGAACAGTGCTGGGCCGCGTCCCTCGGCGAAGGATGTGGCCATCTTGAGGTGGGGTGACGAGGAGGCGAGTGATGAGAGGAATGTTTGGTATTCCTGACAAGTTAGCTGAGAACAAGTATGTAGTCCGTGAACGCACCTCTTTGACATGCTCGTCTGCCAACTCGGTGAGCTGCCGACTGGGAACCGTCCAGCTCCCAACCTTTGGTCTATCCCCATCCCTTGGAGGCACATCGCCCTCTGACAACCACCCCACACGTCCACCCGGTCCAGCCTGCGTAAACGCCCACTCCTCGTCGTAGCACCCCGTGTGCAGGGTCTCCTTCTTGAGAGGCCGCAGCGCCAGCTGAATGAGCCATCCGACGACGTTGTGCGGGACGCCGCCGGGTCCGATCTTGAGGTACTCGGTGTAGTCGTGGGCTGCGATCCGGAGGATGGGGATGCCCACGAGTGCGGATGCGATGGCCGTAATGACGCGGGGGTGCAGTAGGCGCTGGATCAATGTCATGGTGTTTAATTGAAGAGATGTTGGAAATGCGGTTGATTGGGGAATGCGTGGATTAAGTACCCGATTGGAGTGTTGGTTCTGAACCCCGGATAACCGGGGCTTGCGTCAGACGGATTTGCAACATGCCGAAATCCGTGGCCAACGGACCAGCCTCTTGTTTAATTGACAGTGTCCGTCTCGTTGGTAATCTTCCTCGTCAGCGCATTATCAACAACCACCGTCCTCGCGACTCCCCTCGGCACCCAGAACAGCTGCACCGCGCCCACCACCGCAACACCCACACAGCTCGCCCACGCGGTCGCCGACCCCGCAACGCTGTAGATGACCCCCGCCAGCGGGGGAGCCACCGTCCTCGCCAGGCACGCCCCCGACATGGCCAGCCCGTTGACCCTCCCCAGGACCTGCGGCGAGGGGGCCGCGTCCTTGAGCAGGATGAGCGTCACGGGCGCGAGGATCATGCCGAAGAAGCTCTGCATCAGAAGCGAACAGTACACGCCCAGGGAGGTGAGCGACCTGGGCAGCGCCGAGAGGAACGGCATGGACAGGTACGCCGTCGGGTAGAGGGCTATCATCCAGAGGAACGAGTGCCAGACGCCCACGCGGCTGACGAACACGGGGAATATCACCGCCTGGATGAACAGACCCAGGAGCCCGTTGACTGCGAGGAACCCCCCCACGTCGTGGACAGTGTACCCTAGACCGCCCTGCAGGTCGAGATGCCCTCTGGGAGTAGAGGGGTCGTCCATGAGGTGCGTCGGGAGGAGGCTTCCCGCGGCCATCTGGTGGTACGAAAAGAACAGGAACGCCACGACGAGCATTACCACGGTAAAGTTGAACGTCTTGGCCTGCTGCTGAGGAGCGGGCGTCAGGTCCTCGGCGGGTAACCTGATGGAGTGGATCGTGCCGAAGGATGACCGCCGCAGATCGACAAAGTCCTGCTCGACCGGCAGCGGGAGACTGGACTCTGCGAACCGCGGACGGGAGTAGCTGGCCGAGCTATCTCCACGGGGACGATGCAGCAGGGCCGTCTCATCAGTGGGTTCGTCATCGTCGTCTTCCACAGCCGTGTGTTCGTCCTGGCTTTTGTCGTCCCGGATATTAGTCTCCTTGAGAAAAAACACTCCCTGTATCACAGCCAATGTGATGACCCCCACGGAGACAAGATTCGGCAAGAGATACGGGAAGCGCGCAAACAGGCCATCCTCGGCAAACAGCCCCGGGTAGAACTCGACAGGCTGTGCGAGGAAGCCCCCCATCGCAGAGCCAATGATGCCTCCCAGAGTCCACACAAACGGCTGCACAGCATATGCCCGCGCTGACCACGTCAGTTTTTCTTCCCCTCTGTATCACGGATTCAACTCACGCTCATGCTCCGGCAGCTTGACCATCTCGGCAACCATGGTCTGCATGACCGACACGTTCCCGTTGAGGGCGCCCCCCACGAACCTCGCCAGCAGCGCGACCCAGTACCTCTCTGCCAGCCCAAAGATGAGGCTCGAGATGGCGACGCCGACGAGGCCGAACAGCACGACGGGCTTGCGGCCCACGCGGTCCGACAGCACGCCCCAGGCCATGGACGTGAGGGCCTCGGCCACGGCGTAGGCCGACACCAGCAGGCCCGCGTAGAAGGGGGCGTCCTGCTCGGCCACCCCGAGGTCCTTTACCATGGCGAACGTGTACGCCAGGATGGAGTTGAACGCGATGGGCTCCGAGAAGCGGCATATTGCTGGGCTGTTAGCGGATAGATTATAGAGCCTGGAGTGCATACTCACCCAGCACGAGGAGCTGCTGCGTGGGAAAGGCGTTGGGGTCTGGGTCTTTGTTGGCCGGCGACATGATGATGGATGTCTTGTCGAGGTTGGCTGGCGGGGATGCGTCTTAAAAAGTTGGAAACAGCCGGATAGGAACTGCGGGCCGTCAACCCTGCCCCTCTCCGACGTTGCAGTCGCCATAGATAAGGATATCATTTTAGCCAGCTACAGTACAACCACCGCCTTCTTCTTCTTTTCTTCTTCTCTTCTTCTTATTTTCTTATTTTCTTCTTCTCCTTTCTTCTTCTTCTCCCGTCCCAGCCAGCGCATTGACCCCATCACCCATTGGACCCGACTGCCTCACCTCTAACCGTGAAACAACATCGGACCCGACTCTGGAGCGGGCATTAAGCACTTAGTCTATAAATATTCCCGGTATAATAGCCGTCGACTCAGATCCAGCGGCCTGACACGGCTAGATGGATCGTCATCGAAACACTATATGCGAGATCCAGTCGGCTCCTAATTATAGTCTATCCACGTACCTCGAAACGCTTACGTACACTTGTTCTAGCAGCAGATAGATGTCAATAGTAGATGTCAACAGTAAATTTCAATAGCAGTCAATAGTAAATGTCAATAGTAGAGTCAATAGTAGAGTCAATAGTAGAATCAACAGTATATTCAAAGTCATCACCTATAGTTAAGATAAATCTTATGTAAATACACTATCCACCATCTAGTATCCCTGTCTCAGACGTGCCTTGACAGAGCCGCTGTCAGTCCTCAGTCTGAGATATGACCTCTATAGAATTACGCGTCAAACCCACATATCGCAGTCATCTAAAAATGGCATCTTCCCATCTACATAAATGTTCTCAAGTCCAGTAGATCTACAGTAGAATCAACAACAGTCACTCATCTTCATCTCTTCACCATGGACACCACAACACCCACCCCCCAAGACCCCATCGAAAAGGGCCTCCCCCTTAAACACCGCCTCCACCACTTCACATGGGCACAGTACACCCTCACCATGAGCACCGGCGGCCTCGCCCTCCTCATATCCGCCCAACCGCACCGCTTCCCCGGCCTCTCCGAGATCGGACTATCCGTATACATCATCAACATTGTATTATTCACAGCAGTATGCTCAGCCATGATCCTCCGGTTCCTGTTCAACACGGGTGCCATGACCAGATCGCTCACCCACGAGAGAGAAGGATTCTTCTTCCCCACATTCTTCCTATCCATAGCGACACTCATCACGGGCACTCAGAAATACGCCATACCCGATGACGACTCGAGGCTCGTGTGGGCCATCCAGGTGGTCTTTTGGGGATACCTCGTCGTCACCCTCTTATTAGCAGTCGGCCAGTACAGCTATGTATTCGCAGTGCACAGCTTCCGCCTCCAGACCATGATGCCCACCTGGATCCTCCCCATATTCCCCATCATGCTATCCGGCACCATCGCCTCCGTCATAGCAGACACGCAACCTGATATAGCCGCCGTCCCCATCATAGTCGCTGGCTTAACATGTCAGGGCCTCGGCCTATCCGTCGCTGTCCTCATGTACGCACACATGGTCGGCCGCCTCATGGCCACGGGCCTGCCTGATCGCGAGCACCGTCCGGGCCTGTTCATGAACGTCGGCCCCCCCTCGTTTACGGCCCTGGCACTCATCGGGATGGCTGACGGTGTGCCCGACGGTGTCGTCGTTGATCCTGTAGTCGTGCGTGCCATGGCCCTCGTATCGGCGATCAGCCTCTGGGCACTCGCGGCCTGGTGGTGGGGAATCGCACTCGTTGCCGTCCTCCAGTCTCCCCCCGTCTACTTCCACCTCGGCTGGTGGGCCATGGTATTCCCCAACACGGGATGGATCCTGGCCACGATCTCTATAGGGAATGCCATGGACAGCGAGGCCGTTAGGTGGACCGGCACTGGCATGAGCATTGTGCTTCTCCTGACCTACTTGTACGTCCTCTACCATCACGTCCGGGCCGTGGTGAAGCAAGACATTATGTATACTGGAAGGTGAGTTTTCCACTTCGTCCCGGTAACCACTTCTAACTTGACAGGGACGAGGATTGCAACGATCACTAGTGCAGAGATTGGTGTACTTTATATGAGGGCATGAACGTCAAGCAGGCACCATTATTGGCATGTAGATACTACGAATTATACATGACTTTTCAAGCAAGAGGGTATCTTTCACACATCCTGTCCACCCCTACGATGAAGGACCCGTAAACTCGGACAGCTGGTTCGTGATGACGAGGCCCGCGACGCTGGCCGACGTGAGCGTGGCGAGGATGCCCGACACGAGGGCCGAGAGGGCCAGCTTGGAGACGTCGCCGCCGCGCGAGGGGGCCAGCTGGCCGAGGATGCCGATCTGGATGCCCAGGGAGCCGACGTTGCCGAAGCCGCAGAGGGCGTAGGTGGCGATGAGGCGGGACCGCGGGGTGAGGTTTGCGTAGGCGGGGTCCGTGGTGAGGCTGCTAAAGGCAACGTACTCGTTCTGCAAGAAGTCAGCTTAGTTGAATACCTGGGATACCCAGACCTACCGTGATGATCTTTTCGGCAATGAGCTTGGCCACGCCGAGGATCTGCTCGTCCTTCTTGCCGTTGAGGGTGACGGCGCCGCGGGGCACGCCGAGCAGGAAGGAGATGGGGTACAGGCCGTAGCCCAGGATGGTCTGCAGGGTGAGCTCCGGGTCGTTGATGTTGATGTACCTCCCCCACCAGGTGAGCAGGCCGTTGATGAGGGCGACGAGGGCGATGATGCAGAGCAGCGAGGCGATGATTGTGCCGGCGATCTTGATGCCCAGCCAGGCGCCGTTGGCGAAGGCGTGCAGGGCGTTCTCGGCCTTGTGCTCGTCGTCGTCGGGGATGACGACGCGGCCGGCCGTCAAGGTCTCCTCGGTCTCGGGGTAGCGCAGCTTGGAGATGGCGAGCGAGGCCGGGATGGACATGATGCACGACGAGACGAGCACCTCGCGGTTGAGCCCCAGGCTGATGTAGCCGACCAGGACGGAGCCCGAGATGGTGGCGAAGCCGCACGTCATGATCTGGTGCAGCTCGGCCTTTGTCATGTGCGGCACGAACGGCCTCACCAGCATGGCCGACTCGCCCTGGCCGATGAAGGGCGTGGCGGCCGCGACGACGGCCTCGGCCCCCGACACGCCCAGCGCCCAGAAGACGAAGCTCGCGAACTTGATGATGAACCACTGCAGGAAGCCCACGTAGTACAGCACCTGCACCAGCGAGATGAAGAAGATGATGGCCGGGATCACCCCGAAGAAGAACATGCCCAGCTGCGACGTCTCGGGGTTGGTCAAAAAAGCCACGCCGTCGCGCGAGAAGCCCAGCAGGTCGGCGGCCCGGTCGGCGATGAACCGGAAGATGCTGTAGCCGACCCCCGTGCGGAGCACGAACAGCCCGATGACGTACTGCGCGAGCATGCCGCCGATGACGGTCCGCCAGTTGACCCGCCTCCTGTCCTTGCTCGTGACCCAGAGCACAAAGATGAACACCACCAGCCCGAACAGGCTGATGGCCCGGTTCTCGCGCGTGTTGTCCTCGACCTCCTCCGACACGAACGAGCCCACCAGGATGGCGCTGATGGCCACCGCCGCGCCCGCCAGCGTGCGGAACCGCGCCGGGATCATGTCGTAGACCACCACCGCCGTGTGGTGCCACGTCCAGCGGATCGGGCCCGAGACGTACCGGATGGGCACGTAGAAGAAGACCAGTCGGAGCACGATGGCGAGCCACAGCAGGAACGGCACCACCCAGTTCTTGTCGTGCCGGTGCACTACCAGCGACGCGATCCACCAGCCGGTGAAGAGCTTGAAGATGAAGGCGTGGATGACGGGGCGCTTGTGCCTCTTGAGCACTGCGAGGAAGCCCGCCTTGCGGCCGCCGTTGTCGCTCGTGTCGCCGGCCGAGGCCACCACCCCGGGCTCGGCCTTTTCGTGGTCGCTGTAGTCCGGGGGAGTCCCGTGGGCCTTGTCGGCCTTCATGCTGTCGTCAGCCGCCGCAGCGTCGACGCCGTGCTGGTGCTGGGCCGGCACGGCGGTCGGGTCCTGGGTGGTGCCGGTGGTGTAGACGGCGTCAGTGTGGTGGCCATCGGCGTCGACGCGCGGCGAGTGGTGCGTGTGCTGGTGGACATGCTGATGCTGGGCGTCCAGCGCGGGATCCGAGTTGCGACGGTCGGCCATTGTGGCTCGTTGAGCTTTGGTGTTGAGACCTAGAGTAAGACAGCGACAGCTACAGACGGCGCAACGACAGAGAAAGGGTCGACAGGATCATCATGTGGGGGAGACAAGGCGACGTATTTAATAAAACCCGGGCGACCGAGGCAGAGGCGACATGGAGGCAGATATGGAGACGGTGACACCGATAGACGACAGCTCAAAAGAACCCGGACGAGGGCCCCTGTCCTTGTCAGCTTCAATGTCTGGCTCTTGGCTGCTTAGCAGCGGGTGACGATCCCTTGTTGGGTCTCTGTCACTCTGAGCACGCGCGCAGGAAAGGGAAGAAAAAAAAAATCCAACCGGGTCTGAATAAAACAAAGGGTCCAATTGGCGACCCCCATGGCAAGGCTTATCAGCGTGCTGATGCTCGAGGTCCCCCCGCTATCATCCCATGCCTGGGACCATGCGAGACGCGGCTGGTCGCCCGGGCCGGTTTATCGGCCGATGGAGAGGAAAACTCTGCTGGTCTGCTGGACTTGCCATACCTCCACAGACTGCTCCATAGACTGCTCCAGGTGTTTCTCGACGTCGGAAGTGATGCTTCGTCCCTAGCCGAGAGCTGCTCTAATCCCATGTAAAGAACGACAGAATGATCGACATTGCCTGCGTATCGCAGCCGCAGCTTCTGTTGGTCGACGGGACAATGGAGTATCCCGAGAGGTGCAGAATTCATCGTCGCCACTTCTCCCCCCCCCGGCGTCTTCCTCGGCGGCACCTCGTCCCCCCCGATTCCTACTCTGGAAGGTTGCTGGAACATTTGGCCCCGGGCTAAAACCCTAAGCATCCAATGGCCCCGCAGCGAATCACCAGCGGTCCACGGGTGGAAGCAGGAGCAAGCCCCAGCCGCTCTTGCCAATGCACGCTTGCCGGACGTTTACCCCACTACGGAGAAGGCCTGCAGCGGGTTTAGCGGCCCCGGCCTTTTTGATAGCCATGGCCGATAAAGCTCAGCTTTGCTCAGCATCAGCATCAGCATGTAATCTCTCCACTCCACCAACTTCATATCCAAGACCAACACCGGACTCCCAACCGAGACAGGAAAGGATTCCATTCCCATTCTTGGCTTTCAAGTAAAGTAGCCAATGGCTCTGGGGACTGTCATCTCTGTTGGCTCTGACACACAGCACCCACCCTCTTGTTGTATCTACCAATCGGCAGACAAGACAATAATCTACAATCTGACAAGCATGGCCTGTTCATCTCCGGTTTTCACGGCGAACCCGATATCCAATTGTGAATCCGACTGACCGGGCCCTAGGCTCTTATCTTGTAACGAGCCTTATCACTCCAGACCCTTTTACCCCGAGGCCATCCCCAATCTTGCCAAGCCCCAGGGATCATCTCCTCCTATCCCCCATCAGGTAGGTCCAACGGGAGCCTTTTGCAAGTGGCTTGCATGCCTCCGAGCAGCCAACAACCAGCCAACTTTCTTCCCCAGTCCAAGCTCCGATCTTGCCACACCCACGATAAGCCTCCCTACATACT
>JABFEP010002526.1:0-16791 GCA_013618265.1 Fusarium albidum
GTACGGGGGGTACACTGTGGTGCTTGTGACTGCCCTTTTCTTTGAGGCGCCGATGTCCGGGGAAGGCTCCACTAAAATTCTCCATCGCGTAGGTACCCTACCCCTACGGGTCCCCTACTAACGTTGCCCTGGTCTGTGACTCCGTGCAGCCCCGATTGCCCAGACACCACGCTTTTGCTCACCTCCACTATCCCATCGCCTCACTGCTCCTCACCTTAGTCCTTCTCTTCCTCCCCCCTCTATTTTCCTTCTCTTTTTCTTCCCCTTCTCTCTCAGTCCCCCTCTCACACCAATTCCTCCACCCACCACCACTTTCACAATGCTCTCCACTCTCCGAGTCGCCAGCCGTCAGGCTGCTCGTCCTGCCCAGTTCAACCTGGCCGCCGTCCGCGCTGCCTCCAACTGGGCCAACGTCCCCCAGGGCCCTCCTGTATGAAGCTTCCTCGCTGCCAATGCGCATCTTCCGTATGTCCTCTTGCTGACTTGACACAGGATGTAAGTCAATGCCTGCGCACTCGAGCTTTGCGCAAGCTCCGTTGCTAATCAATCGCTTCTTGTCCTTGACAATAGGCCATTCTTGGTACGTATGACGATGCTCGTTACTCCGTTCTCCGTTCCTCCGAGTAAAAAGGGGGACGGTGAGGGCGCAAAAACACCTCATACCATGGCGCATTGATGCTGACTTACATCTGCAGGTATCACCGAAGCCTTCAAGGCCGACAGCTTCGACAAGAAGATCAACCTGGGTATGTTCAGACGTCATCCCCGCGCTCCCCGCCTCGGGATGATCGCAGACAGCTGGACGGCTCTTCTCAATTGGTGCTGACTCTCACACCTCCAGGTGTCGGTGCCTACCGTGACGATGCTGGCAAGCCTTACGTCCTACCCTCCGTCCGGGAGGCCGAAAAGAAGGTGGTCGACTCCAAGCTGAACAAGGAGTACGCTGGCATCACCGGTGTCCCGGAGTTCGCCCCTGCCGCCGCCAAGCTGGCCTACGGCGCCAACAACCCTGCCCTCGAGCGCATCACCATCACCCAGACCATCTCGGGCACTGGTGCCCTCCGTGTCGGCGCTGCTTTCCTCGCCAAGTTCTTCCCCGGCGAGAAGAAGATCTACATCCCCTCCCCCTCGTGGGCCAACCACAAGGCTGTCTTCAACCACGCCGGCCTCGAGGTTGAGCAGTACCGCTACTACGACAAGAAGACCATCGGCCTCGACTTCGAAGGTCTCATTGCCGACGTCAAGGCCGCCCCCAACGGCAGCGTCTTCCTCTTCCACGCCTGCGCCCACAACCCCACGGGTGTTGACCCCACCCAGGAGCAGTGGAAGCAGATCTCCCAGGTTGCCAAGGAGAAGGGTCACTTCGCCTTCTTCGACATGGCCTACCAGGGCTTCGCCAGCGGCAGCACCGACAAGGACGCCTTTGCTGTCCGCCACTTTGTTGAGCAGGGCCACAACATTGCCCTCTGCCAGTCCTTCGCCAAGAACATGGTAAGTCTCGGACACGCTCGGGTTCTCGTGTGCTGAGGATTCTGGACTGCTAACACGCCAATAGGGCCTCTACGGTGAGCGTATCGGTGCCTTCTCCCTCGTCTGCGCCGATGCCGATGAGAAGAAGCGCGTCGACTCTCAGCTCAAGATCCTCATCCGACCCCTGTACTCCAACCCCCCCATCCACGGTGCTCGCATCGCCTCCGAGATCCTCAACAGCCCCACTCTCTACAAGCAGTGGCTCGGCGAGGTCAAGGAGATGGCTGACCGCATCATCACCATGCGCGCTCTCCTCAAGGAGAACCTCGAGAAGCTCGGCTCCAAGCACGACTGGTCCCACATCACCAGCCAGATCGGCATGTTCGCCTACACTGGCCTGAACGCCAACGAGATGGACCGCCTTGCCAAGGAGTTCTCCGTCTACGCCACCAAGGACGGCCGTATCTCGGTTGCCGGCATCACATCCGACAACGTCGGTCGCTTGGCCGAGGCCATCTACAAGATCAAGGGTTAAGCGGTGTATTGCTTATGGTACAGGAGATCTAAGCAAAGGGTCATTCCGCAGAAGACCGGCTGACTTGTTCGACCCTTCTTGCCTGGAATAAGTAGCAGCTACGTTCAGAAAGCTGTTGGGATGGGATAGACCAAAAAAAAAAGAATACCCCCAAAAGTCTTGGGTCTGGCCGCGCAGAGTAACGACGAGACGAAGACAAGACTGAAAATCTATGTACGAGTAACCTGAATAATAGACGCGGGCCTCGCGCCTAATCTACCTACCACCTAAACCAGTGAGACTCCTTTACCAGGGGTATAAAACGCAGTGAATTATGGCAAATCCAAAGACGAGCACGGAAGCAAATACGCCGCCGTATATCATTCAGCTCTCTCTCTCTCTCATTCATCGTAATCGCATGCATGGCCGCTTCATCGGTGATGCAGTCGTTGGAGGTCCTCCTCGACATCCTCCATCTGGCGACCCATCTCACGGTACACGCGCGACATCTCCCTCAGCACCCTCTCCTTGCCCTCCCCGCCGTCGACGCCGACGCCATACTCGCCAAGCTCAGCCGACAGGCCTCGGATGCGCTCCTCGCCGCGGACCCTGGCGTCACGCAGGTGGGCTGCGTAGTTCCTGAGGGCCGCTACGGCCTCGGGGGTGTACACGACGCGACGGACCGAGGACGAGGCGATGGCGGCGTCGGCGTCGTGGCGACGGGCATGGAGGGAGACCTCTGCGGCGCGGAGCTCGAGGCTGCGCGCCACGACGCCGTGCTTTGCCTCCAGGGCGCGTATGAGGAGGGCTAGGGCCTGGCTGGCAGCCTGGAGGAGCGACGACAGTGCGGCGAGGGATCCGAGGCGACGGGCCGAGAGGTCGGCTTCCCCGGCGGCGAGGTCAGCGAGCAGTGTAGACACGGCAGCCGGCAGGGATGCGATGTGGCGGTGGAGGTAGGAAGGGTTTGTGGACGGGTTGGCTATGCGGGCGAGGCCCAGGGCCGAGGAGCGCAGGTTCAGCGCTACGAGGGGAGCCAGCGCCGGCAAGAGGTTCTCGAGGTCGGAGAGGGGAGGGTGGGCGAACAGGAGCTCGAGTGTGTCCTGCGGAGGGGGGGGTATGCTCGCGTCGAGGAGTGGAGGGAGGAGTATGAGGAGGTCGAGAAGAGGCTCGGGAAGTTCTGGACTCTGCTTCTTCTGTTGATTGTTGTTCTTGGATCTAGAGTCTGATTGTTGTTGCTGCGACTGTTTCTGAGGCGCCCGGAGGCGAGAAGATGCTCTTGTTGCGGGAGGAGTGGTGGTTGATGGTGTAGAGGTTGCGATGGCGCGAGTGAGCATGTGCTGTTTGGCTGACTTTAGACGACGACGGTCGAGTTCCTGCAACAAATTTAGTCATGCCCATCATCATGGACTTTTAAAAACCTTTACCTGTCGAACAGCCGCTCGCTCCTTTGCCGCGGGGTCTTGGTCGTCTTCCTTTGTCGAGCCATCGGGGTTGAGGATGACGTTGGTGAGTTTGCTGTACAGATTTGCGAAATCCGGGTTACTCTTTAGAACCAAATCGTCCACAGGTGGGAGAAGCATTGTCGTCGCGGGATATCATGGCCTTTACCAGCTAGTTATTGTCAGTCTTGATGTTTGGATTTGTTTATAGTGAGTGAAGCTCTCCTGAGCTCTGGAAGTGGGGTCCCTGAGGTCCCGTCTCATTGGACAATCAACACCAGGGGACTGACTTTGCCGGTCCGGAACATCACCCCTGCCGTAGCATCACCAAAAATCTCAACACCAAAAGAGGTGAGCAACAAATATCCACGATCAGCGCATCTCAAAAGGGGAGAGAAGGAAGGAAGGACGTCGCGCTCGAATTCGAACACCCAATTGAGGTCAATTCTCACCTCCTGACCTCTACGAGCCCACCATCACTCATGATACCATATTCAACGATGCCGATTTCCTTCACCCCCGCGTGGCCGGCCCTCCGGTCCTTCTTCGCTCGACCATCCTCCGCTTCCACGATCATCACCAGCGCCGCCCGACCCTTCAGCACCACCCTCCCCCAGCAGACAAAGACTATCAAGCTGGACAACCTCCCCTCTCGGCTCATCCCCCCCTACCCGTACGGCGAGCGACGCATCTACAAGCAGTCCAACCGCGGCCTGTACGGCACCGCCCGCATCCGCTTCGGTAACACCGTCGCCCCCAAGCACAAGAACAAGACCCGCCGCTTCTGGCGGCCCAACGTCCACGTAAAGAGCTTCCACCTCCCGGCCGTTGACGCAAACGTAAAGACGCGCCTCACGCTCCGGGTCCTCAAGACGATCCGCCGCGAGGGTGGCCTGCAAGAGTACCTCCTCAAGAGCAAGCCGGCGAGGATTAGGGCGCTGGGCCCCGGAGGCTGGAACCTGCGGTGGCTGCTGATGCAGTCCACGCAAGTCCAGGAGCGGTTCAACGAGCAGCGCGTCACCCTGGGCCTGCCGCCAAAGGAGGTCGAGGACAGGAGCGAGATCATCCAGTACGCCCTCGACTTTGCCACCCCCGGGCCCCTGAGCAGGCGCAGCCAGGCAACCCTGGAGGAGCTCAAGGCTGCCGCCGCGGCAGAGGCCGAGGTTGTCCTGGGCAATGGGGACCTGTCCGAACTCGAGGGCATTATGGAGCTGTCGGATGAGGACGAGGCCGCGCTGATTGCTGCTGCTGAGGAAGAAGAAGCTCGGCGGCGAAAAAGCGAGGGACCCTGAGACGACCACGACAAACAACACCATCAGAGTGTAATGTCTTTTTTTGTATTATATGTACCAAAAAGCCCCCCGTTTTTTTTATATCAACCAACGCCAGCCAACCATCATATCATCATGAACCGCCAAAAAGCTAAAGGTGGAAATATGTTTTTCATGTCCGTCACGCTATCGTCTAAGGGGGTAAAATACATGCATATTCCTTCATCCAGTATGGTATCATTCTTAGAAGCGGAGATCCCATCCAATCTGGGGTCCTAGCTTGGGCAGCTCGTCTGCCACGCTCTGCACGTCCTTGTCACCACGGCCACTCAGGCAGATGACCACATCCTCGTCCTTCTTCATCGTCTTGGCCAGCTCAATGGCACCGTAGATGCCGTGAGCCGACTCGAGCGCAGGAATGATACCCTCCATCTGGCTCATGAGCTTGAAGCCCAGGAAAGCCTGCGCGTCAGTCGCGGCCACAAACTTGGCTCGCTCGTTGTCCTTCCAGGAGCTCAGCTCGGGTCCGACACCGGGGTAGTCCAGGCCGGCCGACACGGAATGCGTATCTGAGATCTGGCCGTGCTTGTCCTGCAGGACATAAGTCCTCACACCGTGCAGGACACCCTTGGAGCCTCCGGTGAGAGTAGCGCTGTGCCTCGACGTCTCGACTCCATCACCGCCAGCCTCGACACCCAGGAGCTTGACGCTGGGCTCGTTCTCGAAGGGATAGAACATGCCGACGGCGTTACTGCCTCCTCCAACACAGGCGACGACGGCATCTGGCAGCTTGCCTCGCTTCTCGAGCATCTGCTGCTTGGTCTCGTTGCCGATGATAGACTGGAAGGTTCGGACAATGGTAGGGAAGGGGTGGGGGCCGATGGCAGAGCCAATGATGTAGTGGGTGGTGTCGAGGTCAACGACCCAGGCGCGGAGTGCCTCATTGACGGCATCTCGAAGAGTCTGGCTGCCGGCCTCGACGGCGACGACCTTGGCACCGAGCAGTCGCATGCGGAAAACGTTGAGCGCCTGTCGTCGGACATCCTCCTGTTTTGTTCGTCAGTACAGTCACGACGGGCTCAAAAGGTGAGGCGACTTACAGCGCCCATGTACACTGTGCACTCCATGCCGAATTTGGCGCAAACGGTGGCAGTTGCAACACCGTGTTGGCCAGCGCCAGTCTCGGCAATGATGCGCGTCTTTCCCAGCCGTCGAGCCAGAAGAAGCTGTCCCAGAGCATTATTGATCTTGTGGCTGCCAGTGTGGTTCAGATCCTCACGCTTGAGCCAGATGTTGGCGCCGCCAGCGTGCTCGGTCAACCGCTCAGCCAAATGCAGGTGGCCTGGTCGCCCCATGTACTCGTAGTACGACCGGTACTCCTCCCAGAAGGCCGGATCGTCCTTGATCGCGTTGAATCCATCCTCCAGTTGTGACAGGGAGTCCATCAAACTCTCAGGGACGTACTGGCCGCCGAACTCGCCGAAACGCTCGGGAATCTTGCCATGAAGGGCAGCAAGCTGGGCCACCAGGGCGCTATCCTCCTCGGCAGTGATGTTGTTGTCCTTGACGGTGGCTTCGACGGTCACGTTCTCTCCGTTGGGCTCCTTGGCTCCGGCGACAGCCTCGACGAGACCGACCTCGCGCGTGTTCTCCTCCAGGTCGCGGCCAGATAGGTAGGCGCAGTACTTCTCGATGTCGGCAAGAGCCTGGCCGGGCTGGGCGTTCTTGATGGTGGTGATGATCTGGCTGCCCACGACGACACCGTCGGCGAGGGTTGCAACGCTCAGAAAGTGCTCACGCGTGCTGACACCGAAACCAACAGCGGCCGGCTTGTTCCCACTGTACTTCTTGACTCGCTCCAGAAGCTCGGGGAGGTTTGCGTTGAGGGTGCCGGTGGCGCCTGTCACTCCCATTCTTGAGACGACATAGATGAAAGAGTCGGCCAGCTGGCAGAGGATCTTCATTCGGGTATCAGAGGTGGCGGGAGCGATGAGGGGCACGTAGGAGAGGCTGCATAGGTAAAAAAAGTAAGCATCCGGAGCCAACACCCAGGTTTACTTTGGGCTGAAGAGAGCGGCTTACCGGCCCCTGTTGCAGAGCTTTCGGAAAGAGACGGCCTCCTCGGGGGGCAGGTCGACGACGATGAAGCCATTGACGCCAGAGGCCTGGCAATCCTCGAGCAGCCGTTCCTCGCCGTAGCTGAGAAGAGGGTTGTAGTAGCCCATGAGCATGACGGGGGCCTTGAGGCCACGGCTTCGGGCCTCTTTGACCATGCCCAGGGTGGACTCGATCGTGACGCCATTCGCCAGTGCGATCTAAATCCTCGATCAGTTCCCGCCCAGCCAGCTGAAAGGGAATTAAAGTATCATCGTCACGAACCGTGTTGGCGGTCTGGATAGTCGGGCCATCGGCAATTGGGTCGGTAAAAGGAGCGCCGAGCTCGAGAACATCTAGACGAATGCGACTCGGGTTAGGCGCGAACATGACCCCAGTCATCAAGGGCACTCACCAGCACCGCCCTTCTCCAGCGCCAGGAGGATATCGGGTGTATCTTCGGCTCTGGGGTAACCAGCGGTGACGTATGATACCAGCGCGGACTAGAGAAGTAGAATTGTCAGCTCAAGAACTCACGACCAGCAACAAGAACAAAGTTGATCTGTGAGGTTTACCCCGCGGTCTGGGCGAGGAGGGGCACTTTGACCAAAAAAAAAAAGACGGTGTTGAAAACTGACCCGGTTCTGCGCCTTGCAGCGTTGGAAAGTCTGCTTGATGGCCTCCATGATGGTTGTATATTTGATCCCCGGGTATGAGTGAGTGTTGTCCTTGGAAGAAGCTGAAAGGGTGGTTATCCGAACCAGAGGTGTTCTACTGTTCTTGTTTTAAAAGGAACGGTCAAGGGCGAATTTTACGCCACCCGATTCCGGAAGAATGCTCTCCGCCACAACTTTAGCTCCTGCCGCTGGCTTCCTGCATACACCTGCATATCTTTCTCCCACACTCCGCCCTGCAGGGACCCCACTCCCGACCCCGGACTTGCCTAAAGCGGTAATCAATTACTGAACTGTCGCGCCCCGACGGACTTTAACCTCATGGCAATTTGTTATGAACAGGTTCGTTGTTCGCATGGGGTGGGTTTTCACATGAACAGATGTCAATCCTCATGATTCAAACATAACATGACAGACGCCGTAGACTGAGTCGTGCGTCCAGGCGGAGCCAATGCAGCAACCTGGCAGAGCAACTCCGATATCATGGCTTACACAAGGACACAAGGATTCACTTCTCCTCCCCATATTTGTAGCCATCAGTTGTTGTTATTCTTGTCTCAATCTAGGGCTATGGAACAATCTGGTTTGCCGTCGTGGCTACAAAGAAAACAATCTTGTGCAGACCGCGAACCCAGACTCAGGGAACCAACAACCCCTTGGACACGAAAATATGTAAACGACCATATAGTCCCCCCTCAGGATATCAAACGAGTAAAAACTGGCAGTATAAAACAAATGAGATCAATAAAAAATGGTCGAGTTGCCTCCGTTCCAGAAATGTTATTCAACGCCATTCATGCAGAGCCTTTTGCCATCCATGGGCCCCCTTCGCTTTCATGCAGTCATGTAAAGGGAGAGTATCTCTCGGCACGGTCCAGCCAGGGCCGGAGTAAAAGAAAAAAAAGAAACCGCAAAGAAAGCCACCTCTTTCCTTCTGTGCTCTTGCTGCTGTCCTTTCAACTGGCCAATGGGCTCCAGCACTGCTAGTACTTGCCGCTTGCCGAGTCCAGGTAGCCGTAGGAGCTGCTTCTTTGGTGACCCTCGACCCGCGTGGCTCGAGCCCCTGTCGCCCCGGACACGACCTTCTCGCCGCCTCCGCTGGGCGCTTTGCTGTAGCGGTCTTCCTCGCCAGAGGAGGACCCAAATCGGGGGAAGTGCGTCACGGCGTCGGGGTCGCGGAACTGGTGCTCGTCGTGGTGGCCGACATGGGGACTCAAGGTCGGTCGGTCGTCTCCGGTATAGCGCATGCCACCCTCGGCGCGGCCGCGATCCGGTGAGGCCATGCCGGCCAGGGTCCACACTACACCAAAGAGCACCACGATGAGGTAGAGGAGAAGCAGGCCGGTGGATATGAACACGTCCTGGATCAGGTTGTTGTAAAGCCAGTCCGTGACTGCCGTCACAGCACCCGTGACCTCATCCGTAGTGACGGTCGACGGAGATGCCAGAAACGTGTTAAGATCCGAGTCATCACCGACCGAGTCCTTGGCCCCCAAGCTGAATGTGTTGTTGTCGAAGAGCGGGAAGCTGACCTGCGAATGATCATGCACCCATGTCAGCCCCTTCTGCACATTCTCGATCTTGATGCCGATGACGCAGTGCAGGACCGTCTTGATCGGGTCGAGGAGGATGGTTCCGTTGAAAGCAGCATTCAGGCCATCGTCCATGGTGTCCAGGAACGTGTTGATGGTGTCGTTGACGGCGCCGGTGGCGTTGGTTACGTATCCGAGGACGTCGTTGTTGATGTCGTCGTTGAGCCCCGTGATCACGCCGTTGGCGTCTTGCGCCCACTCGTCAGAGACACTCTCCAGTTTTGTCACCACGTCGTCGGCAAATGCGCCGACCTGGTCGGCCAAGGCAGGGACCTCGTTCTTGATGGCCTTGAGCAGGATGAACTGGCAGAAGCAGGAGAAGAAGCCGGCAATGGCGAGAGACAGGACAAACAGGGCCGGCACCGAGGTGGCATAGGCAATGCACCATCGCACCAGGATCTGTCTCTTGCCCTTGAAGCGGGACGCGATCTTGATGCCCCATGTTGCCGTCATGGGTCGAGAGGCGATGTAGATGACATCCATGGGGTCGTATTGGTTCTTAGCAATGAGACGCGCATGCTGTTGCTGGCGTCGCCAGCGCTTGATCTCCAGCCAGGCCATGGGGATGATGACAGCGACGGCCAGGATGATCAGGACGACGAGGAAGATGGTCCGAGCCTTGGCAATGAGCTCGTACAGGTTGGTGAAGAAGTCGTTGAGAGCATCGTTCTCGGAACAAAAGGTCAACTGTTGTTTTTGAGCCAGGGGGAAGGCATCTCGGTCAAACTTGTAGTTCCCATAGGTTTCGTTGAGAAGCTCGCGGAGGAGGTTGAAGGGGATCGCGATGGCCTCCTCCGTCATGTTCTGGACCTCTTTGAAGTCGGGGAGGTCGTCGTTCAGCTTGCGGACATCGGAGACAAAGTCGTCGGCGTCGAGTTCGAAGCCCTTGAGCTCGTCGATGGGCTTGGTGAAGTCAACCTCGGGGATGTCAGGAATCAGGTCGCCAAAGACAGAGTCCTCGATGTCCTCGGTTATCTTGTTGATGCCGTCTTCCAGATCCCCGGCAATGTCCTCGATTTCCGACACGGCCTTGTCGATCAGCGTGTTGAGGGCCTTTGTCGCGTCCTCGGTGACATCGGCAACGACTTCAAGACTGCCGTGGACCAGGGCAGTGATGAGGCAGACATAGGTGGCAGTCAGGAAGTTGATGAAGAAGATGATGATGTTCTGGACGCCCACAACGATGAGGTCCAGCATGAACACCATGGCCTCGACAGCCTTTTCGATGCCGGAGGCTGCAAGTTCGTTGACGCCCCGTGATAGGTAATGAGGCATGGAAGCCATGGCGCTGCCAACGTCTTCGACTTTGGTGCAGGCCGAGAGGGCCTTTGTCTTGGCATCTCCAACGTTGTCGTTGAGGTCGGCGATGAGGATGACGACTCGGACGAGGACCAGGAGGAGGAGGATTGTCCAACGGTTCAGCCATATCTGGGACAGCCTGGAACGCAGGCTGAGGTATGGAGTCACGCTGGGGGCAGTGTCGGCTCGAGCTTCTTGGACTTTTCGCATCTCAGTCATCTCGAATGACTCTGTCCGGAGGGAGTTGGGGACGGCCGGGTAGACCGGCGCGTCGTCGTCTTTCCGTGAGGAGAACATGTTGAATCTATGCGTGTTGGTATCGTTCGTTTTTCTTTTGAAATGATCAAACGTGAGAAAGTAAGAGGATAAGAGAGAGAATAAAGGGAAAATGCAGCAAAGGGACTGGCCCTGGATGCAAGTCGATCCTGATTAAGACGGGTGAAGAGGGTGAAGATTAATTAGAGAGGAAAGCCCAGCCCAGAGAGATGAAAGGAAATGGGACAAAGGAAAAGCTGACGGCCGTGAGCAAAAAGAAAGTGATTCCCGATCTAGCTTCTATGATTCCATGTTGAAAGGTATTGATTGATGTGGGTGAGTGAGTGGGTGAATGCAAGCGGCAGTGTTGAGGAGCAAAGGGGGGTATTGATGAACAATAGAACAATAGGAGGGGCGGCAACAAAGACAATAAGAGAAGCGGGTGATGGATGGTAACAAAGGCGCCAACAACTTACTTGAGCCACTCCACAATTAGGAGCATCCAATGAATAGAAAGCCCCAGCAGTACCAATTCGTATCAGAAACGCCCTCGGTTTTCTTTGTCGTTTGGGCGGCAGCGCTTAGAGCTTGAGCCGTGAGGTGGGTTTAAGCGCCCGCACAACGCCGGTAGCCAGTCACGATGTCGGCTGAGGCTCGATGCAGACGGTTCCAAACCGAGCCAAGAGGGAACAAACCGGGGACTGCCCTGCGTCGTCGCTAATAAAACTGATGATTGTGGACGGGTAACGAGGTTGTTTGGACTTGTCACTTGAGTGGTCCAGCCGCCTCAAGCATGGAGGATCGTTGTTTGTTATAAGGTAGGGCCGCTCTGGTAGGATAGATACTTGCACAATGACTTTGACAATCGAGCGAGGACACAATATCACAGCGTCAACAGTGCCGGCCGCCAAGTGAATGGGGTGCGGAACTGATGAAGAGATATATACTGCGTGGTGACTCACGTCAGAGTGCAAGGGGAACACCGCGGAGCGACGAGGTGAGTTGGTGCCCATCTTTCCAAATCTCGCCATCAGGCCGGCCGCGACGAGGATGGGGATTTATCTGATAGGAAGACGAGTTGCATTCTGGTTTCCTTGGTACGGGAGTGACGCCATCACGAGCGGGCTCTCTCTCTGAATCCCTGCGCCGGGCTGGTCATGTTTGCAGTAGAGACCCATCGCCCGAATGAGTGACTGGCAAAAGCAGGGTCTTGCGAAGAAGGAGGGCGTCCAAACTCCAAACAGTTCAGGATCTTCTCCAGGACAAACCGCAAAGGTGAGGGTTTTCGCGGTGGCGAGCCGGGGTGTCGTGGTCGAGGTGGTGGGAAAACTTGGCCTCACATCCAATCAAGCCTCTGAACAGGCATCATGACCGTTGAGAACCCCCTGGTCACTGAGCCAAGCCCCAAGCTTAAAGAGGCTCCCGAAAACGGCCAAAGGGTCGTCGCTAGCGACAAGGGTTCACGTGGTTCTGTGCGCTGTAGCCGCCGATCTCGTCCAAAGAAAATCGCCACTTGGCACGCCTAGGGTCCAGAGCTTGGGGGGGCCAGCCTCTTGAAACAGGATTTTCTAGAACGAGCCATAGATTGGTCGAAATTGTTTTGGATCATCGCTCTACAGATTCTGAAACTCGGTCTTGCTGGTGGGTTGACGGTCTTGACGGTGAAGCTTTGATCTTTGCCGCAAGAGAGGATAAAAAGCTGACTATTGATGTGACGTCATTTTGGCGGCGAGCGAGCAAGGGACCAGCCCACCAAACACGTCTGCGCCACACAAGACAGACCGCCGACCGAAGCGACGGAACTGATGATTGCTAGAGAGTCAGTAAAAGATGTGAATGAGGCATTTCAAAAATGCTCTTCTCTACTCAATCTCCCGAAGCGCCCTGTGTATCGAGCCGTCAGGCAGAGCCAAGGTCACGGAGTGTTACGAGCTTCTCTAGGGCGAAATGATTGGATGCGGGTGCACCCGCTCTCGACCCGTTTGGCGCGTAGTAAAACAGAACAAACTGGGGACTGGGATTCAAGATATCGATATGTTTGTATCCAAAGTTCCCATTCATAATGCCAGTGCATTCGTTCTGCCACGAGCTTCCATCTCTAAATCCCCATGCCCTTTCTGTCTAACTGATAGTTATTTCCGTAGTCATGAACACTACCAAGCTAATGTGCTCAGATAGAATCTCTTCCAAGAGGCTCCCACGTTCTTTCGTAGCGCGCTAAGCAACGCTGATATCAGCAGTAAACACTTGCAGTATATCCGTATCCAGCCAGTGTCTTCTCCAGGGTGACGGTGAATCTTGTTTCACACTGCTTGCGGGGTACACAAGACCCCAACTTGACCAGCCTCAACACCACCAGGTCGGGCAACACATTTCAATTGACCACGCGTGATACACCTCGAGCTCTATCCCCTGCGTTTCATACCTACTATCAGTCTTGGCTCTTATAATCAGCCACACCATGACTACCACAGCATCCAATGCCTCCTCGGCCGACCAGCCCACCGAGCTGAGCAAGCAATATGACACTCAGCTCGGCCTCGGCCACTCAACCATGCAAGCCCTCAAGGATAGGATCAAGCTCCACTATGACCTCGCCAGTGACTATTACCTGAGTCTGTGGTGCGTTCTCCTTTGGGTCCATTCTTCATTAGGTAGCCTGCTGACTTTCCGGGGTCATCACCAGGGGCGAACACATCCACCACGGGTACTGGCCCACTCCAGAGTCCCAGGCGACGCAGACAAAGGAGGAGGCTCAAGCGAACCTCATCCAGCTGCTCCTCGACTTGTCCAAGCTGCCGCCCAACAGCGCGGTTCTCGACGTCGGGTGCGGCATCGGCGGCACGTCCCGCCACCTCGCTTCCAGCCACGGCTGCACCGTCACCGGCATCACCATCTCGACCAGGCAAGTCGAGATTGCGAACAGCCTCACAAAGGCTGCTGCAGTTGGTCCACCGACAGAAGAAGACGGGTTCCTCCAGCTCGGCAAAGGAAGAGTAAAGTTTCTCGAGCTGGATGCCGAAAAGATGGGCGACCACTTCGACGACAGTCAGCAGGGCTCATTTGACGCAGTCTGGATAAGCGAGGCCCTGAGCCACTTCCCCAACAAAGCCCTCTTCTTTGAGAACGCGAGCAGGGTCCTCAAGCCCGGGGGCAAGCTGGTCCTGGCAGACTGGTTCAAGGCAGAGGACGTCGATGAGACCGCCTTTGTCAACGATATCAAGCCCATCGAAGGTGACAAGCCCCAACACACCACGGTTAAAGTCCTGGATACTAAACGTTCAACTCACCCGGCAGATGGCATGCTCCTCCCGCCCCTGTGCTCTCAGCAAGGTTACGTCGACCTCGCAAAGCAGGCCGGTCTTGAAGTATTCAGTCCGCCAAAGGACATCAGCCAGGAGGTCCGCAAGACATGGTGAGAACCCATCCCACAAGCCCACACATCACCTGACTTTGCCTTCAGGGACATTACTTGGTCGCTGGTGCAGAACCCGTCTCTCTGGGCGTTTGCTTTCGCGCAGGGCCGTGATGGAATCGCTTTCCTGCAGTCGTTTCGTGCCATGAGACGAGGATATGCGAATGGGTCCTTTCGCTACGCGGTCATGGCGTTCAACAAGGGTGCGGTATAGCATATCCAGATTCATGAGTCACTAGATCGTTACAATAATAGTGTTATGCAAATCACTCATCCGCAACATCTAGACCGATGAATCACAGGCTCTACGGTGCATGTTGCGGGTTGATAGTCGCTCGAGTTCCTTACCACGTTGGGGTTCCATTTCTGAGGACATGTAGATCAGTCGCTCACCCTCCATCAATTCCTGCCTGACCTAATATCTGACAAAGCAAACCCCAGGTCAACGTGTTGGCGGTCGCATCATCTGTCCCAGGATAATCAGGTGACAAGTAGCATCTACCAAACTTGGTTCCCGTGAAGCGTGAAAGGGCGTGACTCGGCAAGCTAACAAGTTTGGAAGCAGAGTTTGGAAGCAGAGTTTGGAAGCAGATCCAGGTGCTCTTCAGAAAATGCCTGTAATTCACCCCGACAAGTGTAGTAGGAATTAATGCCAGATCCCGCGCCACGAGAGTGACCATTTCTAAGCACCCAGTGATTCAGTCCTGTCCACCGAGACTTGTGACTTCCCGTTGATTCGCGTTCGCAGCCGTCGTCCCAAATCCAACAGAGTCGAAAAATAATTGTCGTCACAAGAGCAGTGCAAGACTCTATTGCATCCCAAAAAGGGGCTCGAAAGAAAGCATATCAACAAAACCCAGTGGCCTTCCAACAAAATAGATTCACCCAATACGACCGTAACGCCTTCATCATTCTCCACGTGGGATAGAGGACCGATCAAACATGGCTCGCTCTTACGCGTCACCGAAGGTGTTCTCGCCAGAGTAAGTAATGTAGAGGAAGCTGGACAACATGTCAGTGACAGGGCTCTCCATCTTGATAGAATAGGGGAGATAACGTACCCGTCCTCGTCCTTGTGCTCCTCGTAGATGCTGCTCATAAGGGCGGCCGTTGGAGGGAGAACCTCGTCGACGAAGATGAAGATGGCCTTCTCGGGGGAGAGCTTGATTCGCTTGCGGATGACGTAGACGAACTGGCCGACGGTCAGGTCGGCGGGGACCAAATACTTCTTCTTGTCGATGGTCGCGATATCGCTCTTCTCGACCTTTTCACAGATGACCTATTTGATCCCAGTCAGCGACGCTTTTCTCCAGGGCGGACGCTTGACGATGCATCTGGTGAGATCGAGGCGAGGCGAGGCGGTGACCCCGCTGTTGCAAGCACTGGCCCGTCTCTCGTCGTAGAGTCGCAGGCAAGAAAAAAGATGCAAGCTCAATAGAAGATGAAGCAAAAGAAGGCTACGTACCGGGATGCGGTCGGCATACTTCTGTCGGATGCGCTCGGCCTCGGCCTTGCGCTTCTCGAAGGGATGCTCGTCCTTGAACTTGCTGCGCATGGCGGAGATGGGGTTGATGATGACAGGCGACGGGAGTCGTGTAATCGAAAGTCGGGAGTTTGCTGGCGATATTATAGCGGTTGCTTGGCGGTTGCTAATAAACACGCGGGGAAGATGGATCAAAGGTCAAAGATGGAGATGGAGATGAAGAAAAAGGGACTAGGTTGCGATCGGCTTGCGTCAGGCAGAAGAAGGAAGAGATGGCACAGACAGATGAGCGGTCGGCCAAAGAGGCAGCAGCAGGGCGGAGGCGGCGGGAGGCGGAGGGCCAGTTGGGCTGGCGGCACGCTCACTCAGAACAGGCAGAAAGTGGCAGCAGGACAAGCACTGAACAGGGACACAGGCGCGCGGGGCTGTACGGCTAAACTATTTATGGTTTAGCGCGATCAGGGTCAGTGAATCACAGGAGGCCCCCGCGAGGCGATGATGGCGGGGGAGCAAGTCAGGCGTCGCACTGTATCGTCACAGGGACGTGACGTGATGTGAATCCCACCCCTGCAGTTGACAGGGAACCGTGATTCACAGCTGGGAGAGCTCCTCGACGTTTGTCTGCACTAGAAGGCATCGCAAAGGGCATAGACCTGATGGTGACTCGGTACCTGGGCCCTACTCTCAGCAAGGTGCCCTGGGTGCCACATCCGAGTGCAGCCATTCTCTCTGCAAGGGCGAACACATGGATTCCAGAGTCGACATGCTGGAATCGAACCAAAAGGAACAAAGTTTTGTCTCGACAGGGCATTCCGCATCCAATCCTCGAAGTTACCTTGTTCCTGGTGGCTCTAATGTGGGGGGGAGCCTAGGTAGTGCGTGCGTTTTCCCGCCTCCCTTGCTGGCTTTGTTTGCTCAACTCTGGATATGCTGTCTCTCTGACTCTACCCTGCCTTGCTCATGCAATCCAATGCAGATTGCGTGTCTGGACCAGCTTGTCACCGAATGCTGAGGCATGTTGCCGGGCAGGGTGCTGAGAACAAGACAGTCTGCGCGCACTGTCCCCGCACGCCTGTCTTCCTCCAGGGCCATAGGTAGCCGCATGTGCCTTGTGGGAGAAAGAAAATAGCAGAATCAGGACGAAGATGTAGCTCTAGTGGAGAGCCTAAGCTTATCAATTTTTACATTAACAGGATTCGAGTACTTCCAATCCCCTATTATCATCGTCTAGTTTATTAGATATCATTAGTCAAGGTCAAAGAAAATTCATAAATCATTCGAATAT
>JABFEP010002531.1:0-14999 GCA_013618265.1 Fusarium albidum
TGCCGGGCGTGCTGGCCGCCCACCCCCTCTTATGGCGACCTCCACCTGTCTCCCTTGGGCTGGTGGTCTAGCGCGTGGTTCTAGACCGCATTCATCAAGCGCCTGCAGGAAGTCTAAGCCAGTCGGTGAGGCCGCAACGAGGGTCGAGCCCGCAAAGAGGGTCGTCGCATGCAGGTCTGGCCTGACAGGTCCCTGGTTTGTGCCTAGGGGACGATAGATCCCGAACCATCATACAGAGAATACAGAGATGGCCATGACAGCAAAAAGCGCATTTAATATCGACTCCCTGAGATGGAATGAGGGGTAGCGTGCTAGAGACAGGGGCAAACTCAGAAATTGTGGCATTCATTTCATCATGGATAGGAATCGTGTTTTGTCGCTCTCGGTCGAGACCAGGTCCTTTTTCCGCCTTTTTCTGTCGATCTCCCCCCCAAATCGGCCACGGAAATCATGTCGCGAATGTCCCAATCCGCGGTCCAAAGTACTCCCCCTCGGGTACCTTTAACCTGGTGCAGGCCTCAGCCTCGCAGCCACCGTCGGGATTGTTCCCGATCCAGTCGATATCGGCGCCGTGGTAGCTCACGGCGAAGAAGATGACCACGGCGGCGATGGCGATCCCGGTCGACCAGGCAGCAGACAGGACGTAGTTGTACTTTGACCAGAAGGCGAGGTACCTCCTTCGGACGACCACCCACGAGAACCAGCCGGGGAGGACAGCAGGCCACATGTACCCCAGGTTGTAGGGCGACCACGTGTGTCCGCCGCTGAAGATGACGACGGGGTGTACCTTGGCCAGCCAGTGCGTACGGGGCAACCTCCGTGTGGCATAGTAGTACAGCACGGGGAAGGCCAGACCTACGGGGAAGGCCGCCAGCACGGCGGTGTACTGGGCGCCCTGGCCAAAGACCTTGCGAGGGGCGAGGGACCCGAAGAGGACCGCTGCTGTGAAGTACGTCTCTACGCCGGGGCACGTGAACTTGTCCTTCTGGTCGGGCTCGCAGATGTCTGGGATCTGGGTGATCTGGAAGTTCATCACCGCCGTGCAGACAAATGCCGAGACGATGGCTAAGACATTTGCGTCAATCCAATGTGGTCCGAGGTTGTTAAGGGGGGGCAGCTCACTGGCAACAGTTTGACACCAGAATGTTTGTCGCTGTGGGAGCTTGAGGTAGTGGCCGAGCTTTAGATCGTTGGCAAAGTCGAGGGCGTGCGCGACCGTCACGTATCCAAAGCCTTTGAAGAAGTTCATCTAGAGGGATGAGCACTGAGAGCAGAGAAAAGATGGTGGACATACAGCAAGGGCATTACCAGGTTGCCATGCCCCTCCGATAAACTCGGCGAGCACGTTGTATTCCACCTCGATGCCGGTGGTGGCAAAGATGATGCCGGTAGGGATGGTGAAGAGCACGGCGAGGGCAATGCCGAAGAAGACGACCCCCACGCTGGTGTGAGTCGGCCAGCCTGCCACGCATGCAACACCCAAAGCGACGGCGATGATCTGAGACACTCAGCATGTTGTGATGGCCATTTTTGAAGCAACTCACGTTGAGAATGAGGTACCACCACTCTGGGACTTCGCGGTACGTCTCCATGAGCCTCGTGTGCACATCCTTGAACTCGTCGTGCTCGCCGTTCTTCCTGAGGCTCATCCACAGAGACCTGAAGCCAAGCTTGATATCGTTCCAGTGATACAGAGCAGTGTAGGATATAACAGCGCTGTACACGGCAAAGAAGAACATACTGAGACTGTCAGTATGTGGTCGAGGCTGGAAGCAATGACATACTAGTATGTGATTGACGAAGCTGCAATGTAGACTGGGCTATACGCCTGGTACTTTGCCTCGTCTAGCAGTCCATTCTCGTCCAGAATCGCCGACACGTTGTAACGAGTGGCGTTGTGGGCAAACATGGTGTTCGTGTTGATGGGTAGGTATCCAGTGTAATAGGTGTTGGTCCAGTACATGGCGATGATGGTTATCCCGCCGAGCACAGTGCCGATGAACATGTTCAGAGTGACGTGGAAGGGCACGAGCAGAGGCTCAACGTTGTACGTGACGATGTTCCAGTCCATCGTCGGAAGGGGGTTGAACCCGAGGCCCTTTCTCAGCCCCGTGATGGCCGTGAGGGTAAAGTTCTGGGGGGCGATCCACGCGAGCCAGTTGAAGAGCGAGACGGCGCTGACAATGTGTTCCGGGAACCAGAACCAGACAAACATGATTCCAAACGACAGCATGAAGAAGTTGTATCGAGACATGCTGTAGAGTCTCCTGAAGGGGCCGGGAACGGCAGAGTCCTCCTCTTTGAAGAATTAACATGATCCTACAAAATCCGGGGATTTCAACAAACCAGTGTGTAAGCTTTGGTTGAGAGCAACAGTCGCGAGGGAGCGAGGCCAGATACAGAACGAAGGGTAGACCAAGAACCGTCTGGCCAGCCCTGCCAACCCAAAGCCCATGAGATTCATAGAAAGCTAACCTGATCAGCATAAATATCACTCCCAGAAAAAAAGAAAACTTGCCGCAATGCAGATCTGGAAACCAAACGAGGCTGCAAATTCCAGATGGAAATACTTCTCCAACCAACTAGTAAAGACAATGTATCGCGAGTGCGGCAACCCCGACGCAACGTTTGCCATGATGGATATGAGCATGTGCTCTTTCTGGTTGAACTTGCCTGGGTTCAATCTATGCTGATACCCAAAGAGAGTAAACGCCCCGACGGGCATCCATCTCTCCCACGCCTTCCCTAGCGGAAACGACAGCAGCTGCACGACCGGAGCCTGGAGACGGATGGACGGCTGGCGGACCGAGAAGAGCTGGTTGATGAAGCTCAGGATGACGGCGAACAAGAGTCCTATCATCCATGCGCGGATTGTCCCCACGGGTGCAGACGTGTCGTCCTTGTTGCTCACGACGGCGCGGACTTCTGCGTACGGCGAGTTGTTGGTCAGGAGGGCGACTTCTGTTTTCGTTTCCGAGATGAGGTCGGCGTGTGCTTCGGGCTTCTCGAACAGCTCGGCGTGGTTGACAAAGGATTGGAGGCGGACTACAGAGTCGGCGTTGAAGTTGGGGTCGTGCTCGTGAAAGTAGAGGAGGCTGACGGCGCGCTGGCAAATGTTAGATATGATGGACTTATAAGTAGCGGAAACTGACCTTTTTGGTCTCGTCAAGACCCAGACTTCTTCCAGCCTCCTCCGCCTCGAGAACCTCGTCTGGTGTAGCTCCCAGTAATCTCGCCTTCTCGATTATTGACTCCTTTGTTGAATCCGCAGTTGAATCTGGCCGTTGGATGACCCTCGTCGGTTCAATGGCATCCGCCGGGGTGGTCTTTTCTGCAGCGGAGCTCATGTTGGCTGGATGAGCAGTTGAGCCGTGACTGCTGCTTCTGGGCCACTCGGTGGGCTGTGACCCTTGGACGTGATATATATGCCCGTCGGAGGACCCCCGACTAGGGCGGAGCTCCAGGGACGTTGGCGCGAGCCTACAGGGGTTATGCCGCGCCAAGGAGATACCGTTTCTCTGGTCGGTCGTTGGCTGATGGTGTTCGGGCAGGGTCAAATGGCGAATTGGCCTTGCTTGACTTGGACAGCTGGAGAGGGGATTTTTCAAGTTTCAAGAGGAGCTGTGTTGTTTTTCAAGGTTTGTTGGGGAGGGCCGGAGGGGTGCATGATGGAGTCTGCCATGTGGCCAGGCTGACGTTGCTGTTGAAATAATCTGGCATGACGACTCGGATTTATGGTTATTATTCTTGTAATTCCTGTTTCGTTCTAATGCATTCTCTCAAAGACGGATGAGGAATTGGCCTTCAGAGGTGACACTTGGTGATTGACTCCAACTCGATGCGCAACCCCCGCAGGGTCTGCCACCAAATTATCCAGAGATCGACTCCGCAATCTCCTCACAAGAGGAAATACCCCCGACCAGATCGCGAGACAATTAGAGTTATAGTAATATGGTCCGTGTTTAGAGGAAGCAATATCGACATTTAGAGTCGGGATTGCGTGCTTGAAAAACACGTCGGGAAGTGGATATTGTGGAGGACGGATGGCAAGGGAGCAAAACGGCTGGCCTTGCAGGGACGGGCCGTCGGCTGTCAATTCGAGGGATACAGTGGTTACATGAGAGGGTTCCATTCTCAATAGCGCTATTAGTATGTGGCTCATCTTGTAGTCTACTTTGCTCATGATTCCTGTTGGGGCTGCTCTCAGGGGTCCTGTCTTTTACCTGTGCCCTGCTCCATATTATAAAGTTCCTTTGCTATGGCGATAGTAGATCCCGGGAGCACAAGTTCGGACATGATCCAACTAGGTAACGGTCCGCAGGGAACTATTACGTATAAGTTAAGTATGCCTCGGTTCATGTCAAGACAGCATGACATGATTGACAACTTCCATAGCTTCCATTGCTATCTTCAGTCACAGATCCAGTTATTTCATCATCCTCATAGCCAACATGCACTATCAACTAGAGTCAGAATCACCCTCTGGCTCCCTCTCCTTCCAAGTCTCCCCCACCTTGTCAACCGCCTCAAAGATATCCGGCCAGCCCAACGCCCGCCACTTGGCCGGATCCTCCAACGCCTCGCCGAAATGCTTCAGCGCAAGAACCGTCTGGTTCGCCCACCTCTCTGGACTCACGAGCCCCGTCCCCGTCGCCAGCGGCGTCATGAGCATCGACAAGATCATGTCCGCCTCGTCCGCAGCCGATCGATTGTGCCTGTCCACAGCGCAGAGCAGGCTCCAGACGGAATTGTAGACAACTTCCCTATCCCACCTCACATCCATGGGGACGCGCATCGTGGGACACAGCGCGAGATGCTTGGTGCCCCAGATGTTTCTCGACCGCTGGTGAAAGGCTTGCGGGATACGCAGGATCGTACACGTCCCGGGGGGTGCGAATCCCCTGTACTCGTCGTAGAGCTTCTCCTGCGCGGCACGCGTGAGAGCGAGGTGGTCATCCGTAGGGGAGAAGGCCTGCGATATGGCCGCGTCGAAACCCCCGTCTAACCGGCCGTACGAGTTTGCCGGGGAGACAACCGTGTCGAACTGTGTTGAGGGCGGCAGATCCCCGAGCAGGCAGCGGTGGGTAGATACTGTGATGGACGAGGGCAAGCCGTGGGCCTCGACCGCCTTGTTGAAGGCGCTGATGAATGTCTCGTAGAGGCAGAGGAGGTGGATACGTGGGATTCCCGGGATGCGATGCATTGTGAGGATGTTTGCTGGACTCGTCAAGATACTTCTATAAGGTTTCTTGCCGCAGATGGAGACATCAGCGGACTTTTCAGGTTTTATATGCTCATGCGGTGAGTGGGGTATCTTTCGCTGACGGCCAGGCAGCCACGACACGTGCCGAGGCTGTGTACTTCACTGCCCGGTATTGTACACGATTCATTGCCCGAGTGCCCTCTCCCACAGAGCAACTGCCAAGTCCTGGGTCTGGCTCAACGGCCAAGTAATCTCCAGCAGCCGTAGCCGCGCCAGTTCCCAACGCAAGACGCCAGAAGCCTTGCTCCACCTCCAGATGAACCCATGAAACGCGCTCTCCAACTGCCCCAGCATCAGATCATCCAAAGACGGATCCATCTGATGCCTCGCAATGCAGTACGCCCCGACAAAGGCTTTCCAGAACCAAAAGTCGGACGGTCTGACGACGCTCATGTCGTAGGCGTCCCTGTCGAGATCCCGCATGAGCATCGTCAGGAAGCGTCGCAGCAGATGAGGCTGTATCGGGCCGCCCGTGCTCCAGATATCCAACACGCTGTGCAGGTAGAGACTGTAGGCGGTGCAGATTCCAATCCACGAGGTAGGTAGCTTGGGACAGCCAGAGTCAAAGAGCGACGTCAGATGAGAGCTCACCGTGGCGTGGAGGAGTCTCGACGCAGAGCCCTCCATCCACACCCAGCCTGGATCGCACTCGGTGTGGTCAATTGTCGCTAACTGCGTCGAGACGCTCAGGTTCCGGAGGCATTCTACCATGTAGGCTCCGTCGATGTCGTGGAAGCCGTCTGATGGGAGGGCCGCAAAGAAGAATGGCAGCATGCGCATGGCGCTGAGCATCATCTCCAGACACCCAATCTTCTGGCCGTGCCATCGATGTAGCAAAGGCACAAGATCAGAGAACTCTGCTGTGCCGCTCCCGCGACAGATCTGCCGCAGAGCACCGCTGCCTTGGATCCTCCCCTTGATTCCCTGGATGGAATTATACGCCCTGTATCCCGCTTAGTATTGGGTGCCACGTCTAAGGCAGAGGGGCTTACAAGATGAGGTATCGGTGGGCGAGTTCTTGGTCGATACCGGGTTGAAGATACGCATCGTCGCCAAGAGGGCTCAACTGGTCGACCATGGCAGCGAGGCCACTCAGATGAGTTTCTGCAGCGGTTACATTGCCGTGAGAGCACTTGAGGAAACGGTCAGTCGTCTTGGACACGTCAACGTCTGATAGTCGCACGCTCACGTACCTCGACGAGACACAAGGCGGATATCTGTCTGAGGCAGGCCATGACGCCATCCTCATGCGTATGCTGGAGGCTGTGGTTCAACATACGGATAGCCCCGACCTTGTGAAATAAAAAGGTCTCATTGTATCTGTGCAGGTCCCCAACAGTCCAGGAGTAGTGCAGTCCCGCAACGAGCAAGGCATTCTGAAGGGCGTCTGGACGTTGGGCGATGGAACTTGCTCTAAGATTGCATGGTCAGCGATGAGCTCCAAGGCGATAAGAAGACGCACATATCTTTTGTGGCCTTACTTGAGAGACCCTCAAGATGGCTGTTTGCATATCGGACTGATCCTCTTTAGGTTCTCAACTGCGTGAATCATGAAGTAGAACCCACAGTAATGAAACAATTCCCTCGACTTGGATGACATGGATACTCCCAGACAAGCGAGGTTATCGATTGGATTTGTCACCGGCGACATGCTGGCCAACGACGGTGCCTCGACTTTGCGCAGAGCCCACGGCTGCTGCTGACCAGGTAGCCATATAGCCCTCCGATCTCTAAGCAGCGGACTCGGCGAGCGAAACTCGCAGGCCCGCCCCGCCCGGCCGCATCTCGTGCTGCTCCCCGTCAGCCAAGCCATCTCGTCTATTGTTCCAATCTGGAAAGGACCGTCCGCCTGTACCAGGATGGTCGGTGCCCGTCGCATCGGACGCGGCGCTCCCTGCAGGTGAGACACCCTGCGCGGCTGCGGGTGTGGTGCTTGCGCGACCTCGTGACCATTGCAGGGTCTGCGGTTGCGAGGATAGATGTGATGAGAGATTAGACGATGAATGGGGAATTGGCAATGTGGCGTGGGATATTCTTTTCATGTTGGATCTGACGTGGGCGTTGGGATGAGGGTTTTGTTGTTGTTAGCGGGTACAGGTGCGACGTTGGAAGGTACGGTGGCGGCACACGTAATCAGTAGGGAACTAACAGACGAGTGCATGAAATATGTGGATTGACGATACTAGGCTATGGTTCAAGGTGGAACCTGGGATTTCACTAACAAACTCTCCATCACCTCGTGCCCGTGTCTGGTGACTGGAATAAACTAGACGTCTCAAGAGGTGCAAGCTAGGCCATTTTTGGACGAATAAACGAGCTGTATGTAACTGAATCCCTTGATCGAGGTTGAGTCGGAACTCGTTACTATAAGTAAATCACGATGAATTCCGATCAAGACTCTAGGTTAAATAAGAAGGCATATCCCCAACTCTCAACGCCTCTTTCCTGGATATTCATCAACACTCTACCTCACTGTTATCCTCATCAACCATGCCTCAGAAACCCACCATCGTTCTCGTGCCCGGTGCATGGCACGGCGCCGACACCTGGAACAAAGTTGTGTCAGCCATGGAAGCCCAGGGCTACAAATGCATCCCCGTCGCCCTCCCCACCACCCTGGGCGATCCCTCGGCCAACTTCTCGGACGACGTCAAGGCCGTCCGCGACCCCATCGTCGCAGAGACATCGCAGGGGAACAACGTCGTCGTCGTGGTACACTCTTACGGCGGCGCCGTCGGAAGCAGTGCACTCAAGGGGTTCACGTCTCCAGGCCATGTCATCGGGCTCTTCATGATTGCAACTGGCTTTGTAGTTCCCGGGCTGACCTTTATGGATGCCCTCGGCGGCAAGCCCCCGCCCATCTGGGAATGCGACTGGGATAAAGGCATGGCAACCATCGCGGTCGACCCGAGGGACCTCTTCTACCACGATCTCCCATTGGAAGAGGGAGAATACTGGGTTGGGAAACTGCAGAAGCAGTCGCTCAAGGCCTTCACGCAGGGCGCTGAGGACGTGTACTCGGGGTGGAAGGATGTGCCGGTTTGGTACCTCGCTACCACGGAGGATAAGTCGCATCCGTCAGAGCTGCAGAGGGCCTTTGTGAAGCGTGCGCAGGATGAGGGGGGACGTGTGACGTTGAGGGAGATTGCGAGCAGTCATTCGCCCATGTTGAGCAAGCCGGACGAGACGGTCGAGATTCTGGTCGAGGCGGTAGAGGCATTCACTGTATGATTCAGTAGCCAGTGATAGAAAGATTGCGGCCTGGTCCGCTATACTGGGGGTTCTGTTTGTCCGGCTGAAAAGGGGCTGGAGATGCTGCAAGCGGAGAACTGAACCACCCCGGGTTCCGGCCGTGATACCGAGAGCTATACAGCGCGGACTGTCCATCGCTGAATAGTATCATCCATATATTGTCATCTGATAGTTCAGCTTTGATTAAGCACCATATTAACTTCCTACAACAACCATCATCCCAACTCGTCGCGTGGCCATGTGAAAATCGCAGGGTCCATGGCCATTCAAGCTTAAACTATCCACAATACCGCCGCCCGTATTCAAATTGAGCCGCACTGCCAACTGATCCATGTCCGTCATCCTACTGTGGAGCGGGCGCCTAGCCGAGCGGTCACTCGACAGCCTCAATTGGCCCCTGTCGGTTGACGGCCGGCTCGTATCCGAAGGCGGGCGGCTGGGGCCTCGTTGTCGGTATTTCCGAGCATTGGTGGGATTGTCTGTCCCCTTGGAGGGTTCAGTTGGCGACGTTCTAGAATCCCGACCCTGGCTCGTCAACGTCCCTGTAATTTGGTCCTCCGAGTCTAGACATCTTCCACCAACGAAAACAGACTCGGTTGACAGGAGGTGAGTATAGGCCGTCTTTAAATACCAGACTGCACACTCAAGTGAGTCCTTATCCCCATCCGCAATCATGAAGTTCACCAGCCTCTTCTCGACAGCCGCTCTCGCCGCTCTGGCGACCGCCGCCGACATCTTCGTTGCGACCACCGGCTCCGACAGCGCATCCGGGACCATCAACGCGCCCCTCAAGTCCATCCAGAAGGCCGTCGACAAGGCCTCCGCCGGCGACACCATCTACCTCCGCAGCGGCACCCACAAGCCCACGGCCAACATCCAGATCAAGAAGAGCGGCACCTCGGCCAAGCCGTACACCCTCGCCGCTTACGGCTCCGAGTCGGTCGTCATCGACGGCGAGGCCCTGCCGGGGACTCCTGCTGCCGTTGGGGCGTCCCTTGCCAACGCCCAGCGGGGTATTCTTCACATCGAAAAGGCCAGCTACTGGAAGTTCTACAAGCTCACGCTGATCAATGGCCCGTATGGAGTCTACCTGCGTGACGGATCAAACAACTACTTTGAGAGAATCACGACTCACGATAACTACGAGACGGGTTTCCACATGGAGGGTGCCCTATCCAACAACCAGGTCGTCTATCTTGATTCGTACAGGAACCGTGATCCCCGAAAGAACGGCGAGAGTGCCGACGGCTTTGCTTGCAAGCAGGGTTCCGGAACTGGCAATATCCTCCGAGGAGCTCGTCTGTGGGAGAATGTAGACGACGGCCTGGACCTCTGGTAAGGTGTTGTCACTCGTGATGCTAGAAATAGTGAGCTAACTATCACACAGGGAGTTCAAAGACCGCGTCACCATCCAGGACACCATCTCTTGGGGCAACGGAGTCAACCGCTGGGGCTTCAGTTCTTTCCAGGGCGACGGCAACGGCTTCAAGCTCGGCGGCCTCCCCAAGGGCAGCACCGGCAACGCCAACCACGTCATCACCAACTGCATCGCCTTCCAGAACGCCGCAAAGGGCTTCACGGACAACAAGCAGACCGGCGCCTTCACTTTCACGCGCAACACGGCCTGGAACAACGGCGCCGTGGGGTTCCAGACCGTCGCGTCGGTTTCGACCCTCAAGAGCAACGTCGCCTCGTCAAACTCAAAGACCACGGCAAAGTCGGGGCAGACGTCGCTCAAGAATGCAAAGAGCAGCGGCAACTCGTGGGATGGCAGCGCTACGTGGTCGGACAAGAGCTTCAAGAGCGTGGATGTCTCGCTTGTAAAGGGGGCGAGGCAGTCGTCGGGCAAGATTGCCGCCAGCAACTTTTTGATTCCTTCCAACGGGGCTGCCATTGGTGCCACCACCTCGTGGGCTTAGGCTGTATACTAGAACGCTAAATCCGGGTGATTCCTTGAATAGACATATCATCTGATAAACACCTTGATCCACTGATATCTGACTCGCGACTAATAATTATCCACAACTTGGACAATCGCCCCCCTCGGCCCCTGATCAAGATTGTCCAGAGTCCTCATGTCCTCTTTGTCAAGTTCAAATCCAAAGACATCTGCATTCGTCCTGATCCGCTCGGGAGTGTCGCTCTTTGGCAAAGGCACCCAGTTCTTCTCGAGACAATACCGGATCAGTACCCTGCTCGGCGTGACCCCGTGCTTCTCGGCAATCCCAACAAGCGTCTTGTCCTCGGCCTTTGTGTTTCTCACCAGAGGACAGTACGCCTCCACGACTATCCCATGCCTGTTGCAGTACTCGACAATTTCTCTCTGCTGCAGCCAGGGGTGCAACTAAGTAACTCGTCAGTATCTTGCTTTGTTCTCTCAACACGAGACAGCCTCACCTCGATCTGGTTCACGTGAGGAGGCCACACCTCGGCGAATGTCTTTAGCTCATCAATGTGCTTGATGCCAAAGTTGCTGACCCCAATACTCTTGGCCTTGCCCTCTCTGTAAAGCCTCTCCAGGGCCCGCCACATCTCCTTCCTCGCAGCCTCGCCGCCATTCGGGCTGTGAATGAGAAACAGATCCACGTATCCTTTCTCACAGTCGAGCTTCCTCACGCTGTCGACACATTTCCCGTAGCTCTGCTCCACTGAGCCTCCCGCAGTCAGGATCTTGGTGGTCAGAAAGACATCTTTGCGCTGCAGACCCGATTGCCTGACTGCCTGACCGACGTCGTCCTCGTTGCCGTAGTATTGCGCTGTGTCAATGTGGCGATAGCCTGATTCCAAGGCTGTAAGACATGATTTGACGCATACATCTGTTGGAGACTGGTAGACGCCGAAGCCGAGCTGGGGGATCTCGACAGAGTTGGCTAGGGATATTGTATCCGAAATCAATCGCTTTTCCATTTCGTAGCTTCTTTCGGGTTGCTGAGGTTCTGCAAAATGAGGTGTTTTGCGTCATGACGATCCAGTTATAATTCACCTGGCAGAGTCCATGACGTGTCGATTCTCGACATGTCTTGCCTTGCCCACAACAAGCCACAGTTCCTCTGTCAGTCAATGATCTCATACTCCTTTAGGTCGGGAGAGTTGTGTCGAGGATTCCCGTACCAGCTGTTGAAGCTTCTCTGGACAAACACTTGCCCTCGAGCTTCCACCGCATTCACCGCCCGTGATGGAGATTGATCCGAATTACTTTACATGCACCCTTGGCGAGGCTGCCATCTTCAAAGGCCGAGTCAAATCCGCCAGGTCGTTTGAAGCGGTCATTGACTTGATCGACGAACAGGGCAAGCTACGCCCTCAGTCTCCGGCTCTTGGATTCGCACTATTTGATAATGGGGGCCCTGAATCGAAATGTCCGTGGCACTCTTTCTAATAGGAGGATATGTACTGAAGAGTATAGGTCGTCGTCTTGTTTCCTTTCGGGAACTGGCTAATCTGTCGGTATGCGCTGCGGAGGCATTGTCTGGTCTGCTCAGCGGCAACCATCCGACGTCTGCAGTCGGGTTGCTTTGCACGAGCAGCGTCAACTTTGTCTTGACTTGGCTGGGACTGATGCGTCTCGGATATTCTGTTCTGCTGCTGGCGTGAGTTGTCTCCTTCGCACAAGTATGGATCTGACGAGTAGCAGGCCGCAACTTGAGCCGCATGCTATTCAGCACCTCTGCAGCAATCTAGGAGTCACTGCTATATTCGTGGATGATTTCAATGGTAACAGGACAGCTGGTATTGGCCCTGATTTTCAGATCTTGAGAATCCCATCATATGAAGACGGCTGTGAATCCCCTCCACGAAACAACAAGCTCCCCAACATTCCATACATCTTTCACACCTCGGGCACATCTTCCGGCCTACCCAAGCCCATTCCCCAAAGCAACCTTGGCGCCGTCGGGGCACTGCCCTGTTTCCCAGGCGAGAACAACCCCGCCACATTCTCGACCACGCCTCTCTACCATGGAGGTCTTGCAGATTGCCTCAGAGCATGGACCAGCGGCGCCATGATATGGTTCTTCCCTGAGGGACACGCTCCAATTACAGGGGCCAACATTCTAAAGGCCATCGAGTGTGCTCGAGATCAGAGTTCCTCGTCAGTCAGGTACTTTTCATCGGTGCCGTATGTCCTCCAGATGCTTTCCGAGGAGGACAGGGGCATCGAACTTCTCCAAATGATGGACCTCGTCGGAGTCGGCGGTGCTGCCTTGCCTACCGCCGTGGGAGACAAACTCGTCACTGCAGGGGTGAATCTCCTATCACGAATGGGAAGTGCCGAGTGCGGGTTTCTCATGTCCTCGCACAGAGACTACGCCAGAGACAAAGAGTGGCAGTACCTCCGACCTATCGATAACCCAGAACTACTATCTTTTGAGTCTCGGGAATATGGTCTATCGGAACTAGTCGCCAAGCCCCGATGGCCCTTCATGGTCAAGACAAACCGCCCAGACGGCTCGTACGCTACTTCAGACCTTTTCGAGCCGCACCCATCCAAGGCCAATGCATGGCGGTACCATAGCAGGGCTGATGCTCAGATCACCCTTGCGAATGGAAAGAAATTCGACCCTTCACCGTTGGAAGGGGCTATGCTCTCCTCGACAAAGGTACTGCGAGATGTGCTCATCTTTGGGACCGGGAGGGACTACCCAGGAGCTCTACTGTTCCCTACCTCAAAGGGTGTCTCTGAGAGCAACTTGATCAAGAGTATCTGGCCGTTGATA
The DNA here is from genome assembly GCA_013618265.1 of Fusarium albidum. Lineage (NCBI taxonomy): Eukaryota > Fungi > Ascomycota > Sordariomycetes > Hypocreales > Nectriaceae > Fusarium > Fusarium albidum. Next base: position 13,231 of record JABFEP010002531.1, read on the forward strand.
GATCAGATGAACTCTGAGAGTCAAAACCATGCTCGCCTCAGTAAGGAGATGCTACTCGTCATCCCAGTCCGAGGGAGCGACTCGCCACTTGAAAAGAGCAGCAAGGGCACCATCCTTCGTCGACAAGCGGAAGAGCGATACGCCCGCGAAATTGACTCGGCATATCATCAAAGAGATTCAACGACATGCGATCGTGAGATGACCAGCGATCAACTGCAGGAACGGGTAGCAGACTGCTTTCTTCGCGTCTTGGGCCGCAAGCTCGATCCAGATCAAGACTTGTACCGCCAAGGAGTCGACTCGATTGCGTGCATCCAGATACGAAAACTGATCCAGTCAAGTTGTCTACCACAACATGGAACCCTCCCCATGAATGTGATCTACGATTATGGCACGATCAACGCCGTTGTGGCATACCTACAAAGAATTCGAGAAGGGCCCAAAGCCTATGACGGGGAGGAGGAAGATGCACAGCTGCATTTGATGCGCCAGCTTGCTGAGGAGCACAGCACTTTTCCTCAAGTGAATCCAACGCCAAAGGTTGCTGGAAAAGCAGCCGTCCTTACTGGAGCCACCGGGTTCCTAGGGTCACACATCCTCCATAACCTACATCAAGATCCTCGCATTGAGAAAGTCTTCTGTCTCCTCAGAGCCCAAGACAGAGCCACCGCCCGAGAACGAGTCTCCGAAGGTCTCGTCAGCCGTGGAATGCCCGGATTTGACGGGTCGTCTACGCAAGACGACAAGGTTGTGTGTCTGCCGTGTGATTTATCCAGCGCGGATCTAGGCCTCTCTGAAGAGACTAGACGACGCATATTGGACGAGGCAGCGGTTGTTATACACTCGGCTTGGACCGTCAACTTTAGCCTCCGACTTGAATCCTTCCATGACCAAATTGTTGGGACGCGGAACTTGATAGCCATGGCAGCAGAATCTGGCGCGAGGTTTGTCTTTGTCAGTTCAACCGCAGCTGTGAGTTCTTCAACCGCTGCCACAGTTCCGGAGAAGGTCTCTAGAGATCCTTCTGAAGCGTCACCCATGGGGTATTCGCGCTCAAAGTGGGTTGCGGAGCAGATTTGCGACGCTGCAAATGTTGATGCAGAGTCAAATATCTGCATCGTTCGAGTTGGCCAGCTCTGCAGCAACAAAGACGGCATATGGAACGCAACTGAGGCGTATCCAGTCCTTCTATCAACAGCAAACGTCGCAGGCTGTCTTCCGGATATAGCGCATGAAGCCCTCAACTGGCTACCGGTAGAGCTGGCTGCACAAGCTGTTCTGGGAGTTGCATATGCCACCGAGTCAGACCCCGAACCGACTACCCCAGTCTATCATGTTTTGAACCCACACAACTCCCCGACCTGGAAGCAGATGCTGCAATGGTTATCAGAGGGAAAAGGCCGTGGGTTTCAGATTGTCTCGCCTGCAGAGTGGTTGAGACGCCTGGAAGAGGCTTTGGCGAAGAGGGAGGTGAATCATCCCTCGCAGGCTCTCTTGGACTTGTGGAAGCAGCTTTACTGTCGAGATGGAGAGCAAGAGCCCAAGAAACGGGCGCTGGTGTTTGATATGACTCGCTCGAGGCATGTTTCCGAGGCGATGCGGCATGTGAAGCCTATCGAGGTGGAACGAGTGATGCGGATATGGGAGTGGGTTGGCAGGGCTATATAGGCTTAGTAGACTTGAGATATCGAAAGCATTGAAGAGCATATCAAGTTACGTAACATGTTTTAGATAGTCAAGGGCAAGTTACTACCATCCAGGACCACCTA
>JABFEP010002541.1:0-13820 GCA_013618265.1 Fusarium albidum
CCCTTCATCCCCGCCCCCGTCCGGCACAGCATCGTCTCCATCGCGTTAGCCCACCGCATCTTGCAGTCCGAGCAGGGGTTCGAGTCTGATCGGGCCGTGCTCTCCACCAGGCTGCAGACCCATCGCGGTGCCGCAATCCGGCATCTGGCCCGGCACCTCGAGCCTGGATCACACACCAGCGGCGTCACCCTGGCCTCCATCCTCACGTTCCTCCTCGCCGAGGTATGGTCCTCAGATGTTTCTTGAGAGACCCGGGCAGCACTGACCCTCTTCTCAGCTGCAGCAGAGCTTCTCGCCAGACTGGAGACAGCACTGCGATGCCGCGCACGCCGTCATCGACCAGATAGGTGGGATCCAGGGCCTTTTGCAGAAGTGGCCGTGGTTTCAGCATCTCTTTCGATACTTTGCCTTGCAAGTCGTCTGCCCGTCCCCCGCAGAGTCCACTCGCTGATGCTCCCCGAGGGTCGAAATCATAGGCACCACAACGTCGCCGGTTGTCGATCAACGGTGTGCCAGGCGACAGCTCGAGCTCGTCGGACTGATACCTCGGATATTCGGCGTCGGTCTCGAGACGTCGCTCCCTTGCCCACCAGAGCTGCTCGCACACGTTGTCCTCGTGAACAACTTGCGGGCCACCCAAGCGGATGGCCCTGTGTTTGAGTATCAGCAGCACATGAGCGCCGTGAACCTGCTCAACAGCATCTTGGAATTCTCGGTGCACGACTGGGCCGCTGACATCAAGCTGAACGAGCAGCCGAGCGAGGACACTGACAAGTCTCTGGGCCAGCGACGCAGAGAGTCCCTGGACTGGCAGAGTCTTGCGTACATCTACCAGTCTACCGTCGCATTATACTGCATCTCGTCGCTGTTCCGTCCTAACGGCCAAGGGGAAGTAGATCTTGGGCCGGCACACTCTACCAAGAATCTCGACACTGCAGCCCTCCGTCTGTCTCACCGAGATGCTCTGTTGAGTAATCTCAGAGACATTGCCTCCAACCCGAATGCCCAGCTCAGAAAACTTGTCCTCTGGCCGACGGTCGTTGCAGGCATCCAGGTCGACGCCAACGACGATGCATCCAAGGCGTTCATCCTGAAGGAGCTAGCCTGGGCCAGCAAGGCGCTGGGCACCGCGTCGCCGTTGATAGCCCAGGAACTCTTGAGAAGGCTCTGGGTGTCTGGTGAGGCTCGTACAGGCTGGGGTGATGTGTTTGATAGGCCGTATGCGTTTGTGATATAGAATGTGCATGGACGTACGCCATTCAGGTGAGAACACTGGGGTATTAACCCTCCACTACTTTTCTAATTCGTAATCGGGTATGCACATGATGATGGCCCCCACCTTCATCTTTTCTGAAATCAAATATCGTCTTGGCATTCTGTTAGCCCAGACAATGACCACCGGCCAACATCACTAACACTGTGGCTAGTATGTGGCGCAGATACGCGATCGAAAAACTTTTTCCCAGATTCCCCCGGATTACACGGTGGCCAAGTCGATTCTCCCTTATCAATCTACCCCCCTTTCTCAACTTGTCCTTCTTGTCACTCTTTACAGATGTAATTGGTTCAATTTCTCTCGTTTCCTTTTCCCCGTTACCCGCTCAATGGTCAAGTCTCATCAAACACCAGCAACTGAGCCATGGCCCACCGCTTCCACGTCGGCGCCTCCGCGGGGCACCATCTGCTGGACCCCTGGGCCCACGGCGTCGGCGTCATAAGGGACGTCCTGTCCCGCTGGTCGGAGCTCGACGTGACGCAGATCGGGTCGTTGATCGCCATCGCGGCCACTGTCCCCACGGCGTGGCGCCTCGTGCAGCGCGCCTGGAGCGAGGGGTACGGCTACGTGAGGCGGTTCCTGCTCGCGTCGGTGACCATCCCGGGGGGCGACCCCCTCAACAGGAGCGTCGTCAGGTGGGTGCTCGCCAACAGGCCGCGGCACCACCGGTCGTTCACGGGCCGCACCGAGGTCGGGAGGGACCACCACGGGGACAGGGCGGCGGCGCTCAAGAAGACGAGGCACGAGGTGCAGTACTCGCCGCACTGGAACACGAGGTGGATTCTGTTCGGGCGCAACCTCTTCCTCATCACGAGGAGGGTCGACGACTTTGGCGCCTCGCTCTCGGATCCGGGCTACGACGGCGTGGGCGGTGAGGAGCTCACCGTGAGCTGCTTCGGGTGGTCGGCCGACCCCATCAAGCGGTTCATCGACACGTGTCGCGAGTACTCGGACAGGCAGACGCAGTTTTTTGTCATCATCTACTCGAGGGATCGGTACGGACTGGCGTGGAAGCCCAAGGCGCGGAAGCCGATCCGGCACCTCGACACTGTCCACTTTGACAGCGAGGTCAAGCAGGAGCTCCTCGCAGACATACGCAACTACCTCGACCCCAGGACGCAGAAGCGGTACCAGAGCCGGAGCATGCCCTACCGCAGGGGGTACCTCTTCTACGGGCCCCCCGGCACGGGCAAGTCGTCCCTGTCCGTCGCCATCGCGGGCGAGTTCGGGCTCGATCTCTACGAGGTCAAGATCCCCAGCGTCGCCACGGACGCGGACCTCGAGCAGATGTTCCAGGAGATACCGCCGCGGTGCGTCGTCCTGCTCGAGGACATTGACGCCGTGTGGGTGGACCGCTCGAGCAGCGACAGGGGCAGCCAGGACGGCAGCACCGTGCCCAACTGCACCCTGTCAGGCCTGCTCAACGTCCTGGACGGGGTCGGCTCGCAGGAGGGCCGCATCGTCATCATGACCACCAACCGCCCGGAGCAGCTCGACAGCGCGCTCGTCCGCCCAGGCCGCGTCGACATGAAGGTCCTGCTCGGCAACATCAGCCAGAGGTCCGCAGAGGACATGTTCGTCCGCATGTTCTCCCCGGACCTGGGATGCACGTCGCACCTAGACATACAAGAGATCAGGGACCTGGCGGCCCGGTTCGCCAGCGAGATACCACACGACGCCTTCACGCCGTCGCTCCTGCAGGGCTTCTTCCAGCTCCATCTGGAGAGCCCGCGGGACGCTGCTGCGAGTATAGGCGCGTGGGTGGCGAGGGAGCTCGAGAGGAGCCCGGACAGGGAGTTTGAGGTAATAGCTGGCAAGCAGAGGGTGTAAGATGTGTATTTATGTTGTAACAGGAACTGGGCTTTGTATTCCTGATTTTTCATGCTTGATATTAGAGATGGATTCATCCCTTGGCCACTAGACACGGCTTTCAATTAATAATTCTGCTGTCATAGGATCAAACATAAATTGACGAGTCTGGCCTTTGCAACGAAACTTGCCTGGGAGAGTTCTTTACTTTGAACAATCTCAACCGTCTCTTGGTTGATCAGGTCCAAATCTACAACCTCGTTAGAAATTCCACGTCTACCCCTGAACGCTCGTAGGAAGCTAAAGACTGTCAAGTAACGTCCACTCACTTATTTCAGTGAAGCCTCGAGAGGATGTTTATTCACCACCAATTCTAGCCAAAATCTGAAACGCCTCAGTCTTGTACGCCCCCTGAACAGTCCTTGTACGCAAGTACATTGCCATTCACACCAACCCTATTCACTCTTTTCACCGCACATATTTCTACACAAGTCTTGCAAACATATTATCAATGGTTCTAGCCTTTGTTTTTAGTTGAACAATTGCGAGAGTTTCAATCAGAGGCATATTCCATCTATTCGATATCACCTGTAATGCACACTGCTCGACTACGGGATGCTGGCTCAACAGAGACCCCTGCACGTCTTTTCTATCGAATATCCTATCCGAGTAAATGGACCATTCCTGGGGAGTATGTCAAGCAAGGCATCACATCGACGACTCCTATACCATATCATGACTAGCTCCTCTCCATTATTACAGTATCCTAAAACTTCTCGACATATGGCCGAATATCAATCTCATGAGTAAACGCAGACCTATGCTGCGTATGCAGATTCCAATACGTCTCCGCAATCTACACATCATCAGCAGTGTCTCTTTGTCAAAGGTGCACGTTAAAAAAAAACTCACCGCCTCTGGCTGAATCTTTCCATCATCGACACCCTCGTTGACAGCCCACTCCTTGAGCCGAGGAACATCAATGACGCCATCGATAATGGCATGCGCAACGTGCACGCCCCTGGGGCCGAACTCTCTAGCCAGAGACTGGGCGAGCGCTCGCAGGGCAAACTTGCCAGCAGCAAAGGTGGCAAAGTTGGGTGACCCTCTGAGGGACGCTGTCGCCCCCGTGATGATCAACGTGGGCGGATGAGGAGAGTCGGATGTCGACTCTAGAAGAAGAGGAAGAGTTGCCTGTGCAAAGTGGAAAAAGGCTCGACTGTATGCGTCAGTCAGTATCCCTGGAACATATAGTCCCCTCACTCACATGGTCCCATCAATACTGGCATCGAGATCCTCCGTCTTGAGCTCCAAGAACGGCTTCCTGGCGAACCCCCCATTGACATTATACACGGCAGCAGCCAGCCTACTCCCGGGCAGCTCCGCCCCGATAGACTCAAAGGCCTTGTTGAGGGTGGCACCGTCGGCGACGTCGGCCGTGATGCCCACCGCTTGGCCGCCCGCCTTCCTGATGTCGGCGACCACCTGCTCGTAGCTCTCGGGGCGGCGGGCGAGCAGCACGACGGGGTACTTTTGGGCGAACCGCAGGGCGGTTGCGCGGCCTGCGGGCGTTAGCGGCCACCAGGCTGGAGGGCAGACGAGATACCTGTTCCGGGGCCGACGCCGGCGACAAGGGCGTAGAAGGACTTGGAGGCCATGATATTTTGTATTTTGATGTGATGATATTAGCTTAACGTTGCGGGGGGCTGGGTTTCTTATATCTGATATGATGGTCTAATCATGCATTACCGTGACGTCATCTGCTTATAAATGGACTTTGAAATCATAACTGACGTGATGACTAGTGAGACTATATACTCCTCTAGTTCATTCATTTAGACCCCCCTTGTCAGCCGTTGACACAAGTTCCTCAACGCCTACTCCCGAACCAAAACAGCCCTGTACCGAACCTTGCCGTCGATCAGGTCGTGCATGGCCGTCTCGATGCCCTCGCTTGTGAGGGGATACGTCATGACGGTGGGCCTGATGTTCTTCCTCGCCGCAAACTCGAGCAGCTTGCGGGTGCTGTCGCGGGAGCCGACCAGCGAGCCCTGGACCTTGATGCCCTTGAGGGACAGCATGGTCAGGGGGACGGGGGTGGCCTCGAGGCTGGCCGTGAGGGGGTATATGACGCCGTCGGTGTCGACGAGGGGGACGAGGCTGGTCGTGTTAGTCTCTAGAGTTGAAGCATGTCGACTGCTGACTCACCTCGCGTAGTCAACGTTGGCACTGCCGCAGAGCAGGAGATGCTTGACAGGCTTGAAATCAGCCGGGGCCTCATCCCCAGACTTGAAGACGTGGTACTCGGACGCGCCGTACTGCATGGCCTCTTCCCGCTTGGACTCTGAGCTCGACAGCACCACGACGCTGCACCCCATGGCGGCGGCGATCTTGATGGCGAGGTGGCCCAGCCCACCGATGCCCATGACCGCGACTCGGTCGTCGCACCGCGCCCCGTACTTTGTCAGCACGGTCCAGACGGTCGACCCGGCGCACATGAGGGGCGCGGCGTCGACCGAGTCGTAGCCGTCGGGGATGGGCACCACGCACTTGGAGTCCCACACGGCGCCGTAGCTGAAGGACCCGTTGTCCGTGTCCACAAAGCCGTACAGCTTGCGATCCCTGCAGTACTGATCAAGGTCTGCATTGTCAGATACATGTCTCGCATATCATCTAGAGGCTTACCCGTGCAGCAGTTGTCGCAGCTGCCGCAGATCTCGTGCGTGTATCCGAAACCGACGCGGTCGCCGACCTTTACAGAGGTGACGCCGGTGCCAGCCTCGCGGACGATTCCGACGCCCTCGTGGCCGAGAACGCACCCGCTGGGGAGGTACATCTTGTCGGTCGCGCAGACGCCCGAGTGCGTCGTCTCGATGTACACCTCGTGGTCCCTGAGGTCGCGCGACACGGTGTCGGCATGGATCTTTCCCTCGGGGGATCCGCGAAAGACTTGAAGTGAGATGGCCATGGTGTGTGTGTGTGTGTGTGTGTATCTGACTACTCAACAGTCAAGAGGGCAGCGATCTTAAGCCTCTTATAGACATCTGGCAACTGACGTAACCCACAAGCAAGGACAAGCCCTTGAAACGCAGACTCTGTCCCATGGAATAAAAAGGCAAAACTTCTCTCGCCCAAGTGGACCTCTGTGGACACTTGCCTCGGCACGGCACTCAAAGAAACTCGACCGCCGGTGCTGGGCCCCAGTGAAAAACCCTGACTCGGGGTCCGCCAGCGTAGCAGCGTGTCCGATGTTCCGCTCATGCCGGGTCTCGGGGGTTGAGTCTGAAATGGTGCTGCTCATCCGAGTGTTCCGTTAAAGCGTTTTTGCATCAGCTCATCCGCGGGGGGGGGGTCGCGTTCTAGTCATGGCTCCGATGGACATAGGGACGACCTGAAACTATTTCGGTGACCCATGTCTATATGTTGGACCCTTGACAGTCAGACCTTAAAACGCCCCAGTCTTTGACGTTACGTACCCTCGTATTCGTGCACAGCCACATAAGCGACCAAGTCTTGGCCATCGATATTTCCTCTTTAGGAAACCCATCGGCCTCATCAAACCGCCGTATTCCTATCATCCTCATGCTGCCAAGAATGGAAAAAACACTTCAGTTGCGAAGCATCGACTATCCAGAGATGACTATAAAAGTAACAGAATTCACCATGTTCAACTCATCAACTCATCACCTTCACCATGGTTTCCTCAAGACTCTCCCTCTTCATCCTCCATTTCTCGCCCGCCCTCTCCCTCAAACCCCAGATCCTCGCCGACACCAACCGCGACGGCATAATCAACCACCTCGACCTCCCCGACAAGCACGCATGGACTCCCTCCCGCGGGGCAATCTTTCTCCCCAACGTGGGAGACACCCCCGGCCGTTGTCCAACCGTCGACCTCTTGGGTCAGCCCCTCGGCAACCACGAGCTGTCCTCCTGCCACGACGCCTCGGGGGATTCTCTCATCAGCCCCCACCACGCAGCTCGTCTGAGGACTTTGCCCCTGGAGGATCTAGACAGAGATGCCGTCGGGTCCATATCTGCGTCTACTGCCGTGCGGCTCTTTTGGCAGAATGATGAGAAATGGTCCCCCGTCGATCCCCAGATTTCATTCAACAGAACGAGTCTCTCTAGAGGAATCACACTGGCCATTGACGGTCGACAACTCGTCACCGACTCTTCCACATGGGACGGCTCCGTCAACGTCACTTTCACAGTGAAAAACGGCAACCGCACCGCAGCGGACCACGTGGCGATGAAGCAGGCACCCGTTCTGATCCATCACCACCTCCAGCGTCCAGACGTGGTCCTCAGCACAGACGGGGGCATCACATCCTCACCCTGGCAAACCCCCTTTATCAGATCCCTCAACTCGTCTCTTCTCGATATACCACTCGTGCTGTTCAACGAGACGGGCGACATATGGGCTCAGGACTTTGTCGAACCGGGCTACGCCAGCATGCCTGGTCCAGACGGGCCCATCTCCATCCGCATGCTCCTCCGTTCCGCACAGTCAACCCGCGTCGCAGGCCGACAGGTATTTTCCCAACTTCGAGGTCCCGAAACGGGTGGCTTCCAACCAGGTCTCGGTTCAGGATTCGGTCAGGAGGAGATCAACTCGGGTGGCAACATCGAGACCATCCCGCCCCACATCTCGAGGACAGGAGTCGAGTACAAGAGCGGACGCGTCATCACAGGCAAGCATTTCGACAGGTATCCCGCCGAGTCCATCATGACCTTTCTCGAGTCGCAGCATGTTCAGGACCCATTGATTCTGGAGACGGGGTGGCTTGCTGTTGGACACGTCGACGAGGTGGTTCAGTTCCTACCGTATGATAACCAACTCGGCTTCACCATTGCCATAGCAGATACGGCATCGGCGCTGGATCTCCTACAGAGAGCAAAGCAAGACGGTCACGGGGATGTTCCCGTCATCAGCTACAATGGGGACATGACACCCGACAATGAAACCATCTTTCTGGATCCCCAGGTTACAAACACCACCATCGACGACATCCTGCACGATCAGCGCTTCATCTCCACCAACGAGTACGCCCAGGGATTCATCAACGCCACCCTCCAGCTCCTCCTGGACGAGGTCCCCCTCCCGGAATCCGACGTCCTCCGCATCCCAACCCTCTGGAAGGACGTCACATACCCCTGGCCGATCACGCCCGACGGCCACCCACTGAGGCTCGCCCGCGCTCCCCCAGGGCAGAGACAGGTAAAGTCGTTCTTCCCCCAGTCGATCAACGGCTTGGTCCTCGGACACGATTACATTGCACCCAAGCCGTGGGGGCCCGTGGTTGACGGCAGGGATATCCTGGAGCAGGCTGTTGTCCGTGTCTACTCCAGGGCAGGCATGACGGTCCGGTTCATCGACGACTACATGTCGCATCATGTTCGCGGCGGAGAGGTTCACTGTGGGACAAACACGCTCAGGGAGAAGGATGTGGCATGGTGGGAGTAGCCTCTCATAAGTAGTAAAGTCAGGTCCTTAGAAACTAGCCAAGCTCTCCCTCTTGGACTGGCTCACCTCGTCGAAATATGGCCTCTCCCCAATCCCAACAACCCTGTTCCCGAACCGATCACCCTGTCCATCGTAGTCAAACGTCGCGGAGTGAAAGACGCTCCTGTTATCCCAGATGGCAATGTCATTCGGGTTCTCCCACCGCAGCCGCACCTGGATCGAGTGGTCCTTGGCCACCAGGTCGTAGAACCACTTGAGCAGGTTGCCGCTCTCGTCCGCCGTCACGCCGTTGATGTGGCCCACGTGCGCGCCGATCGGGAACACGCTCTTCCAGCCGGTCACCGGGTTCGTCCTGACGACGGGGTGCACGGCTCTGAGCTCCGCCCCGACGTTGTCCGGTGACCCCCTCGGCTTCTCGTACAGCTTGAAGCCCGACCGCTCGGCCACCTTGCCAAAGTTGGGCTGCTCAAAGGTAGCCGTGAGACCCTCGAGGAGCTTCTGGTAGGGCGGGCTGAGGTGGTCGTAGACGTCGTAGCCCGAGGCCCAGAGCGTGTCCCCGCCCGTCTTGGGCAGCTCGACGAGGCGGAGGCTGGTGTAGTCTGCGGGGACGGGCTCGAACGCAATGTCCGAGTGCCATATCTCGTTGTTGCGCTTGGTGACCACGACGCCGTCGTCCTGCGTCTTGCGGTAGAACTTTTCGTGCTGCTTGGAGCTGATGGTGCTGATCTCCGGGTCGTCGCCGCCGAGATCGCGCTCCGAGTTGAGCAGGGGGTGGATGTGCAGCGTCGACGTCGCGGGTCGGCCTGTCAGCTCGCCGAGGCGGAGGATCAGCTTCTTCTGTAGGTCGTTGGTGAGTCTGTCTTGGGCGCGGAAGAAGACGACGCCGCGCTGGGAGACTTTGTTCGAGTTAGATGACCGTGTGTGCAAGTGTTGAGGGACGCGCTCAGCTGACTGGTGATGGCAAGGTCGCGGATCAGTTCATCCGAGTTGGGCGCCTCGAGCCACTCGACGAGGTTCGCCTTGGGGAATTCGCGACCAATAGCCGGCGTCAAGTCAAACGACTCGTAGCCCTTGAGTGCACCCGAGAGCTTCAACGGCTGTCGACTCTGGCTCTCACTCTTGGGGTGGACGGGTTCAACAGCCGAGGGTGCCATGATCTTCTATAAAATGAGTGTATCGATCGATGCTGAACAAATCCTCTTGCCTCGCCGGACACGGCACTGATCTTATAGATGCTCTTGAAGCGGGGAAGCTCAACTGTCGATATATGCATATACTAACATGACCACACCAATTCGCCAGACCCCTCGGATGTCGTCCATCTCAGAGCCTCATTCGTCCGCCCCGACGATTGTTTCCCCATGACGGAACTCGCATGCAGCATGTCGTGCTCCGTCGTCCAGTCGCGCCCAAGGGCTCTCTTGCCAAGGCAAATTACGCAATCGGCGTCGAATACCATCGCGACCTCCGCCCTCTGGCAAAACACCACTTTCTGGCCAAATCTGATAACGGACCGTCGGAGTCATGTTCGGCTCCGGGGGGGATGCGGCCAATCGCCGGGCGTGGATGTCGAGATGGTGCAGCAACAGGAGTCATGATAGCGGATGCGACATGCGCGTCGCGGGTGACGAGCTCAATTGCGTCTTCATGGCAGTGACTGATTGCTTGAATTTGTTGCCAAGGGATTGTCGCGGGGATGTCATCGTCTTCAAAATGACACTGTCTCTGTCAGCTCACCAAGCTGGTCGTGGACGGGGAGTAACGATAGAGCCCAGGTTCGGAAAGGCAGCGATATCAACTGCCATCCCCCCAATTGATGCCTCGCTCACTGATAGCCAGGAATCGCTCATCGGACAGAGGTGTAGCAATCTGACCCGACAAGCGCGTGCTGCATTCATCAGAAACTCCAGCGACATTTCCCTCATACATCCCGACGTGTCCTGCTGGCTGCTGCACCTCTCCCACCTCCCTCACTGGCACAATCGATCCTGTCATCTAACATGGGGCACCTGGACTTCCATCACAAGTCACAGTTCAATCAAAATGGTCCCAATACATGTCGTTCATTCTCATCAGTTATATGCCGCGTCCATGAGTCCACGGCCGGAACATATGTACAAAACCTCAACAGACATGGTATCAACCAACACACCAACATACATCCCATGCAAAAGACCAACATCCTATTTTGATCAGGGGGTATTGACATGATATCGCCGGATAAACAACCTCTAGTGGCGATGTAAAAGAAACATGAACAAAGGCTCCAAAACGTTCGTCATCAAGACGCGAACTGCAAGATAGTCCATCATATGAAGCAAACAATTCTCCCAAAAGAACACCGCTCAATGCCCCAATGCAGCGATAGAATTAAATAGTGTAGACGATAAATAGCGAACGATAAAGGCAGACAGGCGCAAATTAGTGCTGCTTAGTCTCGGCGTTGGAGATGGCAGCGTCCACGGCCTCTTGGAGATCGAGGTGGAAGTAGGGTCGGTTGAGACCCTTCACAGCCACGAGGCGAGAGGCATTGGGGTCGCGCGAGATGCCCTTCTCAGACGACTGGCTGTTGATGGAGTCATCCACCGCCTCGATATCCTGGCGGAGAGGAGCGTGCTTGGCCTTCTCGTCCAGGGCAACAGCGGCAGCAGCACTGTCGGAGCCGCCAAGGTCAGCGATGCTGAAGATGGCCTTCCACTGACCAGCACCCTCCTCGCCGCGGGGGGTACGGAAACCAAACCCAGCAGCCGCAAGAGCACGCTTGGTCCATCGGTTCTCCACATTGGCAAAGTGCCAGTCGACAACTTCGGGCGCGGCGAACTTGTCGAGCTGGTTTCGGACATCAATCAGAGTCTGGATAGAAGTCACATCAACGTTGTTGACGGTGGAGAAGTCGAGGATGACAGCCTTGAGGATGGGACGGTCATCACTCTCCGACACCTTGATGTTACGGGGCTGGCCATCGTTCCAAGGTCGGTCCTAGTTATCAAAGTCAGCTTCGTGTTCGTGAACTCTTACGGGGCTCGGTGACTTACACCCAGCTTGCCCAAGAGGGACGGGTTGGTCCTCCTGCACTCTTCAAAGATGGTTTCGGTGAGGTGGTTGAGGTACCGCGTGGCATTGGGGTAGTTGAAGCCCTCGGCGAATCGGTAGATGAAGACGCCGGGGTAGGGGCTGCGGACGATGACCTTGGGGTTGGAGCCATCGTCGTGGTCGAGGGGCAAGAACCCGGCACGGAGAGAGCTCTCGTTCTCCTCAACGGCCACCTCCTTGGCGATGGATCCAGGGCTGGAGGTGCCATCGCTGACGTTGGCCTTCATCGTTCGGACACGGACCACGCCGAGGAACCGGCCACGGGTCTGGAAGAGACGGTAGATGACCACGGCGAAGGAGATGCTGACCGTGGTGTAGATGCCATTCTCAATAGTGGTGAAGATGGTGACGAGGACACCAGCAAAGAAGATGATGACCTCAATTGGCGAGACGCGCCAGAACTGGTAGATGACCTTGGGAGGGGTGATGACATCGCCGACAGCGTGGATAATGACACCAGCAAGCGCCGCGTTGGGGATGTAGAAGAAGACTGCGGTGAGAGCGTAGAGGGCAAGCAGCACGACAATACCGGTGATGACACCAGCGAAGGGGGTGCGGACACCAGCCTTGGCCTTGATGGCAGTACGGGAGAAGGAGCCGGTAGCGGGATAGGCGCCGAGGAAGGGTCCAAGCAGGTTGGTGACACCAATGGCGACAAGCTCCTGAGACGGGTCGATGACGTAGTTGTTGACACGGCCGAAGGACTTGGAGATGGAGATGTGCTCAATCAGGACGACAATGACAGCGGCGGGTAGCTCAGACGCGAAAGCCTTGATGATGCGGGGGTTTATCTCGGGGGCGGCAGCGTGGGTGAAACCTGGGCACCTCAAGTTAGATCACATGGGTCATAGGCATGGGAATACGCAGGGTCTCACCGCTGGGAACATCCTTAAGAATGCTAACCATGGGGTTGTCCCTTCGGTGAATGTTAATGCCAGCGCTAATGCCGGTGTACAGAAGGATGACAAAGGCGGTTCGCAGAGTCGAGATAAAGAAGAAGAGCTTGGCGCGGTGTGGCTGGCGCTTGGCGAGGTAGCTGCAGGTGCCTCGCACGCCGTAGAGCATGATCAGGGAGCTGAGACCGAGGGCGGCATCAATCTTGGTCCTGCCCAGGCCCTTGAGGGTATCAATGATGACCTGGTAGGCAGGGTTGCGCGTGTTGACATCCTTGATGCCCATGAGCTTGGGAACCTGACCGGCAATGATGGAGACTCCAGAACCGGTCATGAAGGCGCAGATGGACGGCAGGGGGATGAATTCGACGAGCCATCCAACTCGGGCGAGACCGAGGAACGTGACAATGGAGCCAACAAGAACGGCTAGGGCCGAGGCGACAATGTGGCCCTCAACATCAGGGATCACATCGGCGGCGTGGAGAACGACATTGCCCGTGACCTGGGACATGACAGCGACGGGCTGCAAGACAAAGTGGTCAGCTGGGCTTGTTGCGGGGATGGGATGGGCGCTGGAGGCTGCAAGCTTACCCCAATGGTGATATCCTTGGACGTAGCAAAGAACCAATAGATGAGGACACCCATGAAGGACGAGTACAAGCCATACTCAACGGGGAGTTGGGCGAGCTGGGCATACGCCATACTCTGGGGAACGACAACAGCGCCGACAGTAGTGCCTATTTTCGGGGAGTCAGGTTAGCCATCTTGGTTCTCCCCGAGAATCGACGGCGGACGGGGAATTCACTCACCAGCAATGAAATCACCGAGGAACCAGACCCAATTGTACTTGCCAATCCATGACAGAAATGGGAACAGGCTGTAGAGGTACTCCCCAATCTCATGAACTGAAGGAATAATTTCCTGCAGGAACTCGTTGACAGTAGGCTCCTGCTCGACGTAAGGGTCGGCATTGGTGATGGAGGGAGCTCTCTCCTCCGGCTCGGCGTGGTCGGCGCCGATGAATTTTTCCAGGGCGGTCCTGGACTTTTTGCCGACGGACGCCATGTCGAACAGCAGGATTTGTGTGCGAGAGGGAAAAAGAAGACAGACGCTGAACTAGACAATGACGACGACTTGGTTCTTGATAAAGAACGGGCAGATGAGGAGGTCAATTGGTAACGGCGAAGCGGGGGTATTTGAGTCGTGAAGGATGGTCGTGGAGCAGTGGTCGTCTTTCGGACTGTCGCTCGGTCGGTCGGGGAGCGGTGCTGTGGCACAAGCT
>JABFEP010002545.1:0-10721 GCA_013618265.1 Fusarium albidum
GTATCGGAGGGTGCACCGTCGAGATTGATAGACGAGCAGAGAGGGTGGGGGAGGGGGCAAAGCAGGACAATTAAAAGATGGCAACAAGACGCCAAGCTCCTCGAGGGGTTCTTCGGTCCAAGCAGATGAATTTCAAAAAAGACTTGGAACACGCCAATTTCGCTCAATGGACACTGGGTCCCGTCGCCGACTCGTCTCGTCCTCTCACATCCAAGATGATATTAATCAGGGCCAAAAAAAAGCGAGTAGCTTCGGAAGGCCTGGATCGGCCGGGAAATTCATTGGCCGTGATCCGGGCTTTATATCCGAGCCGCGGCGGTGGCGGTCTGGTGGAGGTGGGAGGAGGCCGGGAGTGGGCCATGCCAGGGCAAGCAGCATGATTTCATTTTCGACAGAACCAAGCTGGGCGCCGCATTTCTCTCTGCAAAAATTCCTCCCGGCCAAAGTCCAATGCCGTCGCATTCCCCGAGTCCATCATGTCGACTCACCGAGAAGGCGTCAATCCCCTGAGGCCGTACTACAAACCCCCGACCATTGTTGATCCGGCAGAGACGATCTCCAAGTCGAGCCCCAGCCCAAACCCGTTCTCCAGCGGTCGACATGTGACCGCCTCCGAAGGGAGATACGCCTCCAGAGCGCGTGACATCTTCTCCGACCTGGAGTACAAGGATTACCTGGGCGACAAACAGCCGTCGGTGGTTCAGAATGCAAAGGACCTCATTGATGAGCTGCTATGGAAGTATACTTCGGTCCTCATGTCCCAGCCCTTCGAGGTGGCCAAGACCTTGCTGCAGGTCCGGAACCAGGATGAGAATGCGGCACTCGTCTCGCCTGCAGAGCTCGAGACTCCCAAGAAGCGTACTTCGACGTACGGGAGCTCCATCTACGACGTGAGTCATATCCCGGAGCTTCTCACGAACGCAACCGTCGCTGATGATGATGGCATAGTTCCAAGAATCGGATTCTGACGGCGACGAACCTGCATACTTCACGTCGAACCTCCCTCAGACCCCGACTCCCTCCCAACCCAAGGGCACAAGCGGACGTCGAGCTCAATCTCCCGTGAAAAAGCCGAACGTTCCGGAGCACTACATCACCCTCCGCCGACCAGACTCGATTCTCGAAGTAATTGGCCAGCTGTGGGGGAAAGAGGGCGCGTGGGGCGTCTGGAAGGGATCTAATGCGACGTTCCTCTACACTGTACTCCAGTCGCTGCTGGAAAACTGGTCGAGGAGCTTCCTCAGTGCCATCTTCAATGTCCCGGATCTGGGTGTGAAGGAGGATATTGACCGCCTAATCGATATCGCATCGCCGTATCCCTGGACGTCTCTTTTCGTTGCGGCAGCGGCAGCCGTAGCCACCGGAGTCGTCCTGTCGCCGCTCGACTTGGTGCGCACCAGGTACGACTCGAAGACTGCTACGAACGAGAAACACTGCTGACCGTGACCAGACTCATCGTCACCCCCAGCTCCAAGGGCCAGCGTCGGACGTTGGCCACTCTCAAGGCTCTACCTTCATACCTCTGCTCCTCTATCCTCCTCGTCCCGACCGTACTGAACTCCCTGATTCACCCCCTGATTACGCTCTCGACGCCCCTCGTGCTCCGAACCCAATTCATGATCGACAGCCAGGTCTCGCCCATGGCATTTTCCGTGGCCAAGTTCTTCGCCTCGTCGGCTGCGATCCTGCTCAAGCTGCCTGTCGAGACCGTGCTACGCCGCGGACAAGTAGCTCTCCTGTCTACCCGCGAATACGTGAGCGCCCTAGGCAACCACGAACAGCAGCTCACCACGGTGGTGCCTCCTGGCCACTACGCGGGGGCTTTCGGCACTATGTACCATATCGTCACGGAGGAGGGCACCCGCGAAGTGCCCGCCAGGCCAGGCGTCGCCAAGAAGGGCAAGGGCAAGATGACCAAGGGTGTTGCTACAGCCGTGTACAAGGGCCAGGGTCTAGAGGGGCTATGGAGAGGGTGGAAGGTGAATTGGTGGGGCCTCATCGGCCTCTGGACGGCCAGCGTGGTCGGGCACGGTGGCGAGGGCGAGTTCTGAGAAGAGGGGGATGTTTGTGATGGTCCAAATATGATATGGGCTACAACCGAAGGTGCATGGTGCATTTGCTGGCATGGCGTTGACGGTTGGGATGGATCTCTCCTCCACGAGCTTTTTTGACGACGCGACGGCATGATATCCACCTCGATATTCGGGATTGGTGTTGAGAAAACGACAAGAAGAATTTTTGCCCTCTTAATGTATATTTTATGTCATATACCCCGTCAAAACGGGGGCTCGCTACTCAACAGGATCCTGACCATGAGGAGAACTTTGGTGGGCTGAGCAGAGAATCGCTCAGCTCGTTCCAACATTACGATTATGGATACTTTTTTGAACGCGAAGATGCATGGTGACGCGGAAATCTTCTACCTCGCCCTCGTTCCCTCCCAACACAGAGCTCGGCAGAATGAAGGCTTCTCCTCGGCATATGATTTCATTTCACCAGCAGCCAATCCTCATTCCCGGAATCCGGCATTTCAAGCCTCCTCGTCTCATCTTTCAACGGTGGCGGCCGGCTCACTGCATTGTCGACTCGACTCTCCAATGATGTAGGCATTCTCGGGGAAAACAGACCCCCCACTGTTGAAACATGTTGCTTGCTGCAGGTCCTTTGACATGCAGACTACCCCGTCTAAAGATGCATGCACGGGGATGGGACATCTGATTCGTTGCATTTCCCACGTTTGTACGGCTTCATGTTTTAACTTTTTACCCGTCATCCATGTCCTGAGCCGCCTCGGTATATGACAATGGTGGGTGAGTGTATAAGTTATGGCAACCAACAGCCCCTGAAGCATCTTGGCCCGGGCTGAGAGTGTCGTACAGGCCCCGACGTGAGTGCCGAGAAGGAGGCCAATCAGGAGAGCGCCGATACAACCTTCGGGTGATTGTTTCCATCGAGTTGTAGTTATCGTGTGTGAGAGAGGGGGAGTCGGGAGCAGTTGTTCAGTTCAAGGCATGAGATTGATTCCAACATAAAAGGGGGGGCTGCTTCACCTTTGAATTCTCCCAATATTTCCAGACAGGCTTCTCTCAGCAACCTTGGCTCCCCGACCAACACCATCCTTCCTTTCACTTTCACCCACACACACTCATTACTACTACCCCAACTCTCCTTTACATCATGCGCTTCCTCACCAAGACGGCTGTCCTTCTGTTCGCCACGTCTGCTTCCGCACACGGTCACGTCGATCAGATCATCGTCAACGGCGTGGCCTACCAAGGCTACGAGAGCACCTCGTTCCCCTTCATGAGAGAGCCCCCCATCGTGGCGGGCTGGACGATCGAGCAGCAGGACAACGGCTTCGTGCCGTCGTCAAAGTACAGCCACCCGGACATCATCTGCCACAGGGACGCCGTCCCGGGCAAGGGCCACGTCCAGGTCTCGGCCGGCGACACCGTCACCCTGAGATGGTCGAGCTGGCCCGACGCCCACCACGGCCCCGTCATGGACTACCTCGCCAGGTGTGACGGCCCCTGCGAGGAGGTCGACAAGGCCGAGCTCGAGTTCTTCAAGATCGACGGCATGGGCATCGTCCAGCAGGGCACGTCACCAGGCAAGTACGCGGACGGCGTCCTCAAGGACAATGGCAACATGTGGAACGTGAGGATCCCCGATAACATCGCGCCCGGGAACTACGTCCTGCGGCACGAGATCATAGCGCTGCATAGCGCGCTCGAGAGGGGAGGCGCCCAGAACTACCCCCAGTGCTTCAACATCAGGGTCGTCGGCTCGGGCTCGGACTACCCGCGTGGGTATCTTGGCACGGAGCTCTACGATGCGGAGGACCCCGGGATCCTGGTCAACATCTACTCTAGCTCGCTTGACTATGAGGTCCCGGGCCCGACCCTGATCGAGGGGGGGGTCTCTTCTGTGAGGCAGCGGCCTTCGAGGGCGACCACGACTGCACCGTGTACTACGGAGTATTAGGATGGCGTTGGGTCTTGGGTTGTTATTTATAGGTGATTTAAATATACCAAGAGCAGTACGATGGTGGAGTATGATGGGGGCGGAATCGGCTGGTATAGTTCGGAATTTGTACTGAGAGAAAGGAGAGAAAGGAGAGAAACGCCTGAGCTCATTGATATGGTTTGTACAGGACGTATAAAAGTCCATCTTCTTACCTAATTAGGCCTAGTGCGTACTCAACTTCCGATAAACCTAAAACTGCCTCACGTGACCTGGCGTTTGCACGTCACGTTCCACATCCCGTGTTGACCGTTCGTCCCAAGATTCTCCTTCAAGCACAGCTCAAAACCCAAAAAAACCCGAACCTCGTGGCGCTCGAAGCCGCATTGCGCACATCCGAGATCTGGATCTGGTTCCACTAGCTTGGATTGTTCCGACATGTTCTGAACCGCTCAATCAATTGCTGCGCCAGCTCACTGCGCGCGCCCTCGAATCCCTTCCTCCTCGAACTCTCCCACCTCGAACCCCTCCCGCTGAGCATTGGGCTCAGGAGCACCGCGATTTCAACAACAAAAGAACAGGATGGCCACCACATCGACCGCCGAGAAGTCGCCCGTTAACGGCGATGCAGCGCCAGCTCCGGCGCAGCGCAAGTTCAAGGCGTCCGACCTCCCCCTACCTTCGGCGACGAGAGCCGCGATAGAATCCCTGGCCCATAGTTTCAAGAAGGAGGGTGCCTACGATTCCATTCGCAAGCAAGTCTGGGAAAAGTTTGAAGCTAGTGTATGTAGCGAGCTCCCTCGAGAATCACCCGCGGCGCAACTCATCATTTACTGACCTGCTCCCTCTACAGGATTACGAAGCCCTGGTCACCAAGTCCATCCTCGAGGTGGCCGAGCAGGAGATCGAACGCAATCCACACCAACTCCTCACCCTCGACCGTCGAAAGGCCGCGGCGCTCATCGATGGTGCCCTCGAGCGGTCCGGGGTTTACCAGAAGGCAGAGGCTGTCATCAGCCAATTGATCGACGTCGGAGCCATTGAAGAGCGCATTCGCGAAACACGTCGTGCAGCGATCGGCGAGGAAGCTGCCGAATTAGAAAAGGTCCGAGGGTCCAAGACTGACGAGGAGTACGCGGCCGACACCGAGGCTCGACGAGCCGAGCGCGAACGCCTTCGCGAGGAGATACGGCAGAAGGAAGCTGCCATCGAAGAGGAGAAGCGAAGAATTGTGAGAGAAGAACGCAAGAAGGAAGAACGAGAGCGCGACAAGGCGGAGCTCAAGCGACAAGAGGAGAGGGACGAGCGACGAAGGAAGCGTGAAAAGGATCGCGAAGAACGTGAAAGACTGCGAGACATTGAGAGAGAGAAGAGGCACAAGGAACGCGGTCAACATGGCCGGGACAGAGATCGAAATCGAAGTCAAAGTCGGGATCGAGAGACGCGAGAGCGCGACAGAGACCGAGATAGGGACCGGGATCGTCACCGCGACCGTGATCGTGATCGGGAAAGAGACGAACGTCGCAAGGAAAAGGGAGCTGCTTCTGAAGAGCTCAAAGAGAAGCTTTCAAAAGAGGACCACGAGCGCTTGGAGCAAGAGGCTCTGGCCGATCTTCTCCGCGAAAGCTCCAAGACGACCCAGAAGCAACCAGAGTTGGAGGTTGATTCGTCCCTGGCACCTCCCCCTCGGAAATCGGGGCCGGTCTCGGCTATCAACCCCATCCGGCGTGATGGTTCTCGAGTCACGGAGGGACGCAAGCACAGCGATGCTGGGCTCAAGATGGACCGTGGTAGCTCACGAACCCCAGCCGATACCAAGCGGCCGGAGGCAAGTGACGAAAGAAAGGCAAGCCAGAGTGTCTCGCGACCTGTAGATCGTGATAGGGATCGCGATAAAGAAAAGGAGAGAGACCGAGACCGCCCAAGAGAACGAGACAGCCGCCGGAGCGACCGACGTTCCAACTCTCCACGCCGAGACCGGAGTGGATCTCGTATCAGGGACAGGCGCGACCGAAGCCGATCGCGGGTCAGACGAGATAGGACTCGTTCACGGACTGGCAGAGATGATCGCGTCGCTAGAAGTCGGTCGCGACCAAAATATGACCACTACGAGCGAAGCAGATCCCGAAGACGAGAGAGAAGTCGGTCGCGTCCTCGGCCAGATCGAAGAGAGCGAAGCAGGTCAAGGACCAGACCGGAGCGACGGGACCGGAGTCAAGACAGGCGGGACCCGTCACGCTCCCGACTGCGGTCTGAGAGGAAGGACAGGTCCCGCTCTCGCACTCGGCGCGACCGTAGCCGTTCCCGCGACACACGGCTTGGCGGAGGAGACCACTACGACCCACGGGAGCGAGACCGGGATCGAGACCGAGGTCACGATAGAGACCGTGACCGCGATCGAAAAGACCGTTCACCCCCACGACGACGAAGCCCGGAGAGGCCACGCGAAGCCACCTGGGAAGCAAACCGTGAGCCGGACAAAGCCCGTGAACGGGACTGCGGCAAGGAAGACGAAAAGCAGCAGCCGCGAGAGAAGGATCGGGACCGTAGAAGCAGGTCCCGATCCAGAGCCGCCGCCTCCACCGTCCGACCCGGCTCCAGCAGGGCCCAGGATGACCTTGAGGAGTGGAAGATGGAGGAGGTGAGGAAGCGGGAGAAGGAGGCAAAGG
Source organism: Fusarium albidum (assembly GCA_013618265.1). NCBI lineage: Eukaryota > Fungi > Ascomycota > Sordariomycetes > Hypocreales > Nectriaceae > Fusarium > Fusarium albidum. Next base: position 6,633 of record JABFEP010002545.1, read on the forward strand.
CCTACCTTGCCGCCCAGAAGGACGCCAGAGACAAGGGCCTCCCGATCCCGGGGCTCGACGACAAGAGGAGCAGCGGCGATAGGTCGCCCGACCTGCTCCGGCGCCGGCGCATCACAGACGACATTGACCGGTACATGCCCGGGGGCCGCGACGAGCAGAGGAGGCGGAGCAGCCGGTCGCCGAGCAGGAGCCGGCAGCGAGATAGCCACAAGGAGACGGACACGACCAGAGAGCGAGATCGGGATCGGGATCGGGATAGGGATAGGGAGCGGGACCGAGATCACGACAAGGACAGGGACAGGGATCGGGATAGGGGTGACAGGTACCGCGAGCGAGATCTGGACAGAGATCGCGATAGGGACAGGGACCGTCGGGATCGGGACAGAGATCGAGACGGGGAGAGGGATCGTGACCGTGACCGTTACCGTGACCGTGACCGGGATAGAGACCGGGACAGAGACAGAGACCGGGACAGAGACAGAGACCGTGATCGGGACAGAGACCGCCGTGACCGGGATCGTGACCGCGATAGGGATCGGTCGAGGGATAGGAGGAACAGGCGAGACAGGAGCATGTCTCCACGGCGAGACCGACGGGATCACAGCAGGAGCCGTCGCTGAGGGCGCAGCCTTTGCTTTACGGGCATTGTACAATAACAAGGGTCGGGATTGGAGACGAAGCGTTGTTAGCATTATCAGAGCAGAACCGGGCTCTTGATTCAGTTCGGATACCCATCGGAGTCTTAGGCAGCCTTGAGGGTTTGACCACTTGTTAGAATAGCTGTTCAAGATAATGGCGAATGGAGCAAGCATTAGAGAGAAATGTTCACAAGCTGGCAAATATCTTATTCAAGTTTTCAAAAGTTTGGTTGAATCATTCATTATATTCTATGTATATTATAAGTTACCCAAAGACATTACATACTGCGTTATATCATGTCGAACCAAACCATGACGTCGTCATCCTCATAACTTCTTCGCTCGACAACCCGTGGAAATGCCACAGGGACCCGGCCATGACGATGGTCACAAAGCCCATGCAGCCCAGCACAAGGCCCTTTCGCAGGGCGGGGGACATCTTGTTCTCGCCAGAGGCGCTCCAGGCTCCCGAGACCCAGGAAACGAGATCATGGCAAGCCTCGAGGAGCTGTGCGTAGCCGACCGAGTAGAGAACGAGTCCGACCAGGGCGACGGCATAACCTAGGGTTTGGAGAAGGGAGATGTGCGTCTGCCAGATGACTACAGACGCAGCAACGAGGAGGATGCTCTTGAGGATACCGCTGAGTGCCATCACAAGGCCAGATGTCTTTCCGATCTGCGGGGGGCATTGTTAGCAAAGGAAACTGGCCAAGATAGATATATGAACGGCGAGGGCGTTGAAAAACTCACCAGGAAGACGCTGACTATGTTAAGAATGAAGGCTAGAAATGCGTTGAGGAAGAGCATGCCGTATCCCGTCTTGGCAACATCCTCCCACTGGAATGAAGGACCCTCGCTGAAAAAGACAACAACCAGGTTCATGATGGCGCAAACCGGGGCGTAGTAGTAGAGGCCGACGAGGGGATCCATGCGAAGTCCCTCGGCACTGAGCATGACTTGGATCATGACAAGCCGGACGGCCTCGGAGATGGTGCCGCAGAGCTGGAAGATGAATCCCAGCCAGGAAAACTCGATTTCGCCCAGACTAGCAAGTCCGACACCCAACACGATGAGCATGATGTTGGCGAATGTGCTGGTGTCGGGCTGCGCGACGCCCCAGATCCAGGAGACAACGAGGACGCAGACGGGGCCGGTAGACTTTAGCATTTGGATGAAGGCGATGGAGAGGTAGAGGTAGACGACATTGGAGAAGACGAGAGAGCCCGAATAAAGGATACCGATGGGGAGGATGGTGCGGATGTAGAGTCGGCGTGTAAGAGGGAGTGCATGGCGAGACTCGAGTAGAGAGGTTGTGCGGGCGAGAAGCTGGGTTGCGACAGTGGCGAAGACGAGATGCCATGTGGTGAGGATGATGGCTGGAGTGGTGTTAGTCTAGAGTCTTTATGAACTGTGATGACTGGTCATGAGAGATGGCTCGTGTAATGAGAGCCATATATCTCATCTCAGTCAATGTGAGCAACTCGAGCACTTACGGTATCCTGCGAGTGAGTTAGCGTCATGGACCCGGGGAGCCAAGTGAGATGAGAAGAGCCTTACGGAATCCAGCAGTGTCAATGAGCCACTTGTTGAAGATGATTGTGAGGTTTGAAAAGAAGATCCAGCTCCTACATTAGAGCCTCATGTTAGCCCCCAATCAATGCCGAGCCGCGCTGCCACCCCAATGATGCCGGATCCACGTACAGGATATAAGCCGAGGCATGAAGTTTGGGGCCTTTCCCAGCCTCATTCGTCGTCGTCGTCGCGCCGCCATGAGATGAAGATGCGGACGCAGAGTGATGCTGCTGCGTGTTTGCCTCCAAATCGCCAGACACCGCCATGTTCGCGTAAAAAGGCGGCCTGGGAACTTGATTACCCCGATTGCCGAGCCCTCACAAAAACTCGTCCTGAACTGAGCTCCTTGGGTCGGAAAAGGGATGTCGTGACTCGTTGGTTCCCTTTTTGGCGCAGCCGCGGTTCCAGCAAGAAGAGAGAGAGAAAAGAGCCCCCAATTTCCCAGCCCAGTGAGATTCCCCCCGAACTTTTTTTTTTGCGCGTGCGCGCTGACAGATCTGTGCGGACCAGGGGTGACGAAATTTAACAAGACGCGCTTCGGAGAGAGATCGGAGAGGGCACGAGGAGGGGGGAAGAGGGGAAGAAAAAGGCTAAAAGGGGGAAAGAAAAAAAAAGGAGGAACAAGAGCAAGAGCAAGAGCAAGAGAGGAATCGACAACAGACGCTGAAAAGAGAAGAGAAAAAGATGGGAAGAAACAACGACGATGATATGAGCTGCGGATTGGATTAAAACGAAATGGAGACGACGACCAGGCTGGGTATGGGCTAAGTTGGAGAGCTAATAGCGGGTTGGCTGACTCTGCTTCTCGTTGGCTGCCGCGCCTGGTCTCCAGTTTCCAGGTCCCCGTCTAGCGTCCCCTGCCGAGCCTGCCCTCTTTGAATTAAGGTCCTTAGTCGCAATTACCGGTGCTTTGATCCGAAGAGGATGATTTGACGAGACGGTCTTGCCCTTGACAGCTGGAGGGAGCAATTGAGCCAGAGGGCAAGAAGAAGAGGGGAAAAGGTCAAATGGGAGGCGAAATGTTGATGGAAATTGGCTGTTAAAGCAAAGAGGAAATGGGAAACAACGACCCTGAGATATTGGGGGTAGGCACATGTACTTTAATACAAGCACGTCAGCGCAGCCTGGGAACTCCCCATTTAGAGCAGGCCAGCCTTGTTGTCAAGCACAGCCACAGGCTGGGGCCTGTTTATCGTTCTTGCTCTGCCTTCTTTTAGAGAGAGCACGAATCATGGCATCGGAGCATGAGTCCCTTGTCAGTCGGGGATGGACTCTTTTTTTCTCCCCGCTACTTCGGCGATTGCCCCGTTTGGAGGAGGTTGGAGGGGAAGGCAGCATAATGTACGGAGTAATAAAAATCCAACAAAACTCGATCCTGCCGTACAGGAAACAAATAATAGACCCAATTTCCGTTTCGTATTTCTGCCGAGACAATAAATACAAATGTCCACCATGTCCTCCGCTTCGCTCTCAAAAGGCCCCCAGGCTCTGCGTTTAGAAGGGGGGCTGCTCCCCTTTTTAGGGGCGGAGATGCTTATTAGTTATGGCCTGGCTCCATTGCAAGCCATGATCCGCGCTGGGTAGGGCCAGTGGATGCCGTACTATTCTATGACAATGTAGGTAGGTAGTCCAGTGACCTCTTGACTTACGGGCTAACGAATGATATGGCCTGTAAAGGAAGCTGGGGAGTCTTTTTTTTTCCCAACTCTTCTCGGCTGGTCCCCTTTTTTTTGTTCCTCTCCTCTTGGCACGGCTTTGACGGCTCTCCGTGAAGCAAGCAAGCACACCCCTGGGATGTTTTGAAGCAAATCGATCTTGGGTCTAGATTTCGCAGGGCGGGCCCCGGGGGGGGTTGCACGGCAATTCATCCATGATGCCT
>JABFEP010002548.1:0-10202 GCA_013618265.1 Fusarium albidum
AAGAAAAGAAAGGAAAGGAAAAAGATGGGGACCTTACGCGCAATGCATGCCGGGTTGTGGGATTCCTTCTCCAGAGAAAATGATCCAATTCTTGCTGTCTGTTTGTTGATGAGGATTTCAATATGAGGTATTAGTGGTCGGTTGGGCCGTGGTTGGGAAAAGGGATAAAACTGAACTTGTTACCCACGGACCACTTTGTTACCTATGGAAGTTACATTGCAGCTACTAAAATCCCTTCCCCGGATACCTGCACTACCTACAGTGGCAGGAGCAACAGGAAGAAAAATAAGTTAATAATGGGGCAAGTTACAGGATCCTAACAAACTGAGACGCCCCTTGATGATAACACACACAGAGAGAGAGAGAGAGAGAGAAACATGCGCAGATATACGTACCCTTGTGCCCTTGAATCGTGCCACATCATCATGTTTTTTTGCCCTTAGCTTGTCGCAGAAAATTGAACTTGCACTTTTTGTTTTGCTGTCTTGTTTCGCTGTTTGCCAGCCTTCCCCGGAGCGAGCGCCATACTCGCACACATAGCACTGCCGTCCGTATATGCACACACACATCACTGTTACTTGCAGTCTTGCATTTGACATGGATACACTGCCGCAACAGCCTGGGAGCCAATGGCTTCAATCCATCCATGTCTGTAGTAGTTTCGTCGGCTATAGTTGATCGGCACTTCTTCGCTTCTCGTCGGGGGCTTTCTTTACATAGCAACTTTTTTTTTTTTAGATCTGATCCCCACACCCCCAACACGCACATGGTTGTAATATGTACGGATACCTAGTCCTGTCTAGCAGCATGTCTAACAGTCTAATGGAGACACTTGTACCGCACCATTTCAGGCCTCCACGTTCTCAAAGAAGAAGGTTGGCACTCCAGGAACTGCGTTGTCGGCGACAGGCACAGAGATGTCCACCTCCTTTCCGTCTGCAAGGTTGATGCCCTTCTTGCCACCCTCCTGAACAGAAACAATCTCGCACGCTACCAACCCAGCCGTGCGCTTCAGACCAGGCACCATCTGGAGCAGAGTCTCATTCTCATCAAACGAGAGCTTCTGCTCCAGGACCGCGCTGGCAGCCTCGCCCATCTGAAGACGCCTCTTCAACCCTTGTACAAAAGGCATGGCCTTCTTCATCTCGCCCATCTTGCCGATCTTGCCGTTCAGCTCCTTGTCGTTGACCGACTTGGCCGCTGGATCCCACATCTGCTTGAGCAGGTCAATGTACTTGGCCTGCCACGCAGGGAACTTGTCCGCCACGAAGATGGTGAGCTTCTTGGGCTTCTTGGGGTCGAAAGACGTCTCCTTGCCCTTGGCCTTCTTCTTCAGCTGGAGACCTTCGGCGGAGTTGACGTTGGATGCAGTGTTTCGCACGTAGTCTCGCTTCGCCGACAGAGAAGCATCCACCGCGCCGACCTCGGGGAATCGTGCGTTATGAATCGTTCCCTCCTTCTTCAAAACATCGAGCCAGATGTACTCGGACCAGTGAGGAGCGATGACCGCCAGCAGCAGAGCCTGCAGTTCGATATATCGGAGGACGAGATCCTTATGCATCTTGATGTTGGCTGCCGCACAAGCCTCACGGTAGAAGTCACGGGCGCTCGTCAGTTCGTACAGGCCAGCCTTCAGGGCCAGCTTGTAGTTGGTGCTGGCGTACTGGTCGATGGCCTCCTTGGAGAGGGCGTTGAGCTCGTTGCTGAAGAGAGCATCTTGGAACGAGTTGGTCTCCCCGCTGCGAAGCTCGTCCTGATCGCGCACCATCTCCTCGCACCACTCCTTCAGGTTGTACAGCCGCAGAATGTTGTTGTCGGCAACGTCCTCCTCGAAGTTGGCATCGTTGACACCATCACCGGCATCAGCGAGTGCGATGCGAGAAGCATCGGCACCGTACTTGAGCGTCAGCTCTCGCAGAGTCATAAAGTTGCCAGTACTCTTGCTCATCTTCTCGCCGTTCAGCATCAGGTGGCCGTTGGCACGAACACTTCGCGGCCAGTATTCCGGCGGGAAGATGGCGAGGTGAACGTAGAGGAAGAAAGTCAGATGGTTGGGGATAAGGTCTTTTCCAGAAGCTCGCACGTCGAGAGGGTAGAAGTACTCAAACTCGCGACGCATGCGCTCCAGAGTCTCCTTGGGAATCTTGCTGCCGCTCAGGATCTCGTCACTGAGCTCGCGGCGGCAGAAGACGTAGTCCCATACCTCGTCGGTCATCTGCTCAGGGCCAACGTTGCCGATGCCCTTGGTGCGGCCGAACAGATCATTGTGCAGGTAGTGGGCGATCGTGTAGTAGGCCATGTAGATGGTCGAGTCACTCAGACTCTCAACCAGGAACTGAGGGTCCCAGGGCAACTTGGAGCCGAGGCCAAAACTTCGGGCACAGGCCCACTGGTTCAGCCAGTTCAGGACACCCTCGAAACTGTTCTTGGTTTCGGGAGTGTATGTCTCCATGCCCTTGCCGTCGGCGTTGTCAACCCACTTGAGGGCGGTCTCCTTCCACGAATCCTCGCCGTAGTCGAGGTACCATTGGTCCATGAGAGCCACAATGCAGTCATCGCCAGATCGACTGACGACCTTGCGCTCGGGCTCCGAGTAGGCGAAGGCGTCGCCGGCGTCAATCATCTGCTTCCGGACCTTGGGTTTGGCAATCTCGACCTTCTCGCCCTTGAAGTCGCCGACCTTCAAGACACCTTGATAGAAACCCTCCTTGTAAGCCAGCTCCTTGGCCTCCTCCAGCTGCTTGGTGTCCTTGGGGGATGCGATCTTGAGCTTCTTGACCAGGAAAGGAGCGCAGAGATCGCCGTAACTAGGGGTGTCGATGATGGGGAAGATTTCAAGCTCGGCCCACTCCGCCTTGATGCCGTAATAATCGGCCTTCTTAGCCAAGTCGGTCACAGTAGCGTAGTCATCGGGGCTGTCGGAAGGCACCGAAGTGACAACGCCAGTACCCTTTGTAGGGAGGACAGTCTCCATGGGCAGAACACGGACGCCCTCGGTGTGGAGGGAGAGGGGAGCGTTGATCAGAGAGCCTACAATATCAGTGCCGGCAATCTCTGCTGCCTTCTCGATAACACCCTCGGTAGCGAAGATGCCTTGGTGAGCCATATTGCGTGCAGCCCGGTCGGTCACAACGTAGTAGTCGGTCTCATTGGCCTTGAAGACACCGTAGGTGATCTTGGGGCCGACAAAGCAGCAAGTCTGGCCATACATGGTCTCGGGTCGCAGGGTCGCGGGGACCAGGAAGAAGTTGGAGCCCTCAGGGACCTTGCCCTTGAGAACCTCGGCAGCCTTAGGGGCCCATTCCAGGACCTTCAGCTTCAGGGCGGTGTACTCCTGAGGGCCGACGGCCTCGCCCTCGGCTCGGTCGTGGTCCATGCAGGGCTGTCCATCCTTGATCGAGTAGATGGTGTATCGCTTGCCGAACTTGATCTTGTCCAGCTCCTTCAGACGGTTCATCTGCCAGCGGACGAAAGCATCGTAGTAAGGGTTGGCATCAGTGGTGACAAAGGATCGGCGCCAGTCGATACGGCAGCCAAAGTTGGTCAGATCCCGGATGGCCAGGGGAGGGAAGAACTCGAGCCAGTACTGGGGGTCGGCAAAGAGGTGAATCTCCTCGGTGGGGATGCCGATCGCCTGCATGATCTGGAACTGGTACTTCATCTTGACAGTCTTGGCCGCAGTCTTGCCCTTCTTCGCGGTGAACTTGGTAGGGTCCTCCTTAGCCTGCTTGGGGGCGGGAGCCTTTTCGTCAGGGACGGACTCCTCCTGCTGGTAGCCCTGAAAGTCCATACCAAACAGCTTGATCTCGTTGACCAGCTTGTCGGCACAAGCCTTGATGGGCATGCCTGTGCAGTGGAATCCCATAGGGAAGAGAGCGCGCTTGCCCTGCATGCGAGCAACACCAGCGGCGAACTCGACCTTGCTGACAGAGAACGAGTGGCCGGCATGCAGGGTGCCGTTCATGTAGGGATAGGCCATGCATCCGAAAAACTTTGGGATCTTCTTGCGGAGGTCGGCTGCAGAAATGGAGTGGAGGGGGATCTCGTCGGTGGTGGGAGCGTCGGGCTGGAAGACACGGTCTTCCTGCCATTGTTGCTGGTATTTCTTCTCGACGGCGATCAGGGTATCTCGCTTCTCAGTCTTTGGAAAAAGGTCAGAATGGACATTTTACGGGATCGCGGAGTAATTGGACCTGCACCCTTGAGTTCTTTGGTCTTGGAGAGGGTCAGAGCCTCCATGGCTTTGGGGACCGAGTCTGCTGAAGCCATCGTTGGATATCGTGCGCCGTAGCGGAAAATGCTACAAGAACCGACAAAACCCTCGACGCTGTAATTCTACCTTGTCAGTCCACTCCTTTTATAGCAACGGAGATTGAGGCAAAAAGAGAGGTTTTTGTACCTTGTGTTTCGGCTTGGAAATTTTTGAGTCACTGTTTGTAAGAATCGAAATCGGGCCCTGACGGAAAGGAGGGGTGAAAATCGCGGGGCAGCATCAACGCGAGTTGAGAATGTACACAAAAGTGGCTAGTGCCTGGGCTGATGGGGGCGGTGCTGTGGCGCTCTCATCTTTCGTCACTTTTCCGAGCCCGGAATACTACCACTATCACGAGGATGAACTATACAGGCTTCCTCGTGCCATTGAGTCGCCTGTAACGACGCAACTCAATCGACATGTTTCCAACACTTCTCAGGCGTATGGCCGCTTCGCCAAAGGAGCCCCTTCTGAAGAGTGCCCCTCTGACTGTAGCAAACAACCCGTTCAAGGCGCGAAAGATGTGGCCGCCGAACTTCAAGCAGCTTACACACCAGCAACAACTCCGGTTCGAGAAGAAATACAAGCGGCGCATTGTGCTGGCAAGCCGCGCACCTCGCTGGGAGAAGGCTGTCAAGTTCGCTCAGCTCGCGACAATCGCTGGCAAGCATCTCCCCCCTCCGGCGATCGAGTCCGTCGGCTAACTCTGCCCAGGTGCCATGGTCTGGATCCTCTTCTACTCCGAGTTCGAGTGGTGGGGCCAGAAGTACAAACCTTCCGAAGAGGTTCGCATTTCTACTGGGCAAGGGGGGTGGCTTGCGGTGAGCTGACGAGATTTATAGATTCGACGAAAGACCCAATATCTCTTTGGCACCATGGACCCTGAGAAGCGATTCGAACGAAACCCGGAGGCCCCCCCTCTGCCCCCAGCGAAGGATGACCCGGAGTCAAAATAGAGAGGTCAATATGTATATTACTGATATATTCGGAGTTCTGGTGTTGAACGTCGTGGTGGCATAACGTGTATGAATCAATATCTTTGTTGACAGGCCCTCTTATCCCTCTCATTCGACAGTCGTGAACATCATCGCCCCGTCCAGGCAAAGTTGGCGCCCATGCCGAGTCCGGATCCCAGGCCCGAAGGTCCCCTCCCCTCATTGACTGGCCGCTTAGCGACAGTCCCCTGCGCCTTGACACCCGCCACGATGCGATCCAGGTTGGTCTCTATTACAACACCACCAATGATCATTTCCGACAGGGCGGCGTGCAGCGTCTCAAAGTTGAAGATCAGGTCAAGCTCGCACACGTTCTCAAAGAGCTTATCAAGAGCCTCGACATAGACTTGGATCAGGTCGATCAGGGCGAGGGGCGATTCGGTCGACGTCGAGATGACGATGAAGAAGAGTGTCGCATAGTGGCGGTAGGTCACGAGCGTGGGGACATCGTTCTGCTCCTGCGACGAGGTGTGCGATGTACCAGATGCGGCGAGCAGCGGCGGGAGAGGGAGGAAGTTGCAGGAGCCGGCGGGTCGGTTCGAGACGAGGGTGAAGATCTCGGAGATTAGGCGTTGCTGGATGCTCGTTTCCTGCGGGAGACAACACGGAACCCCGTGGTCAACTTGCGGGAACACTTGAGGGGGGGTTCGGGGTGAGTTCATCAACGCACCAGCTGGGTGTAGAATTTGGTCAGGCGGGGCTGGCCTTGGCCGTTGAAGACCAAGAAAGCATTGATCATGTTCAAGGAGTGAAGTTCGTCATTCCCGTCTTTGCGGTACCTGTCGGCGCGTTGTGTAGATGCGAGCGTTGGGGGAGTTGATGGTGGGGCTGACCGGGCGTCACGTCCACCACTGGAGCCGGCTGCAGCCGGCAGGCCCCCCAGCTGGAGGGCTCAGCGAGGTACGTATCTCTTTGCAACTCGTGGCCATCATTGGTCAGCTTGCCTAGCACGGTTGCACCTCACAAGCTTGACGCAAGCGGCATGCGGGGGGCAGCTGAGTTCACTCGCAATATACGGATACATCACGCCCACCTTTCTCATCCATCAAGCAAACAAACGGGGGGCATTGACAGTCAACACCAGAACGAATTGCAGCCTCGAGGCCGACAGCCAGTTCAATTTCTATCAAAATTCCCGAGGCCAAAATACATCACCCCGAATTCTCGTCCGCCCAACTCCCAAATCATGTCCCGCTACGCCGCCTCCCAAGCCTCCCGTCTGGCTTCGCGGGCCTTCCGCTCCTCGACGCCTCTCTGCCGTTCAAGCTTCCGTCTCGCACCCGCTGCCTCGCGCGTCCGTTTTCCCGCCCAGGCGGACCTCCAGCGGAGCTTGTTCTTCTTCTCGACCTCTCGGGCCTGCACGAGGGGCATCATGCCCGACACGGAGAATCCCGCCAAGCCGCTGGACGCGTCGGCGGAGATCCAGACGAACTATGCCGTGGCTGAAGTGACAGAGGGGGAGTACCATGAGCTTGCAGACGAATACCTCTACGGCGTTGTCAGCAAGTTTGAGGAGCTTCAGGACGAGAGAGAGGACGTTGACGTCGAGTTCTCGGTTCGTAAACCCCTGAAAACAGACACCAGTAGTAGTCGTACCTGGGCTAACCAACACTTGTGATCCTCAAGGCCGGTGTCCTCACCATCAGCTGGCCCGAAAAGGGCACGTACGTCATCAACAAGCAACCTCCAAACAAGCAAATATGGCTGTCGTCTCCCATCTCCGGCCCCAAGCGCTACGACTGGTGCCTCCTGGGCGAGGGTCAGGGGGACAAGGAGGGCACCGCTGTAGGCGACTGGATCTACGCCCGCGACGGCTCCAGCCTGAACCAGGTCTTTTTCGACGAGCTCGGTGTCGACATGGGCGTGGCTGGGGATGAATAGAACTTGTTCCCAGACGCCGATAAGAGGCCCGGGAAGACGGGTTCCTGAGCTCTCTTCAGCACGTGGGACGATGTATGGTTTTGGCATTTCTTAGGCGTTGAAAGGCTTCGGGTAGCCCATCAGGGGGTTCTAATCTGCTTCCATTGTAGCATACGTGTAATACCATGTTTTCGGCAGCGATGGCCCGCTCCCGCCAGGATGTGTATTCGCAATGCTCTATCACACACACACACACACACAATAGTCTGTGGGAGTTCCCTCTGCGCTCATAACTGGTCGATAATGATGATGATACAGAGAATATACACGGCCCTCTTTTTAGCCTTCTTTGTTCTCTCGATCCCCCCTCCTTCAGGATCAAATAGGCACACCTGGCATAGTCCTCAGCGCAGACACAGTCCCATGGTCTTGTTGAGCATGGCGACCGTCATATTGTAGTGGTGATACGCCGTCTGCGCCTCGACGCTCATCTCAGACCTTTGTACAAGCTTAGTCAATGCATTTCCGTCCCGGGATCAACAAAAACTCACCTCTTCACCCTCACAGTGGAAATCCACCGGCTGGTCCTGCGCAACCTCTTCGCCTCCACCCGCAGGAGGTTCCTCAGTATCCTGTGCTCCATGCCCTTCTCCTTGGCTGCCGCCTCGAGGAACCAGATGGTCCGCTTCACGCCCAGCCTGTCAAAGGTCGCGCCGGGCTCGCGGAAGGCGGACCGGAGCTGGTCGCGGGCAAGGAACCGCACGGGGATCGTGTACTGCACCGCCCGCAGGAGGTTGCGGTACAGGTGCCTGTAGGCGTGGACGATCTCGGTGCGGCTGCTGGCCATTGCTTGCTCTGATGATTTCGTGAAGCTGGAGGGGGTTGATATTTATATGAAAATGGTGAAAGGGTGCAAAGACGGAGGATCTTGAAGAGTGCACGGACCAATCCCCGGATCATGATCGGCCAACGGAGCCAAAGAAGGCCTCATAGCAACTGCGTAACTTAGAAATTGAACTCAAAAGAATTTTACACATGTGCTCTAATTCAGAAATAACAAGCTTCCCGAGCTTCGCTTCAAAAGTAGTAATGGCCATGCGGCATTGTGCCACGCGCTGCTGACCATGTTCAACCAAGACCACGGTTCTCATTATGTATTGGTGTCCAATATCTCGGCCGTCTAATCCGTCCAAGCCGAGACGCGTTCTAATAATGCATCCATCCATGGGTCTTGGGGAAACTCTGCGATCCGTACCGGACTTACCCATCATTGTCATCCAACACCATTTCCATCAGTGCAGTCAACCAATGTCTCCTCGGAAATCTGGCTCCGATTTCAAGTCTTTGGCATCGCTGCGTCATCTGATATCTCAGTGACGACGCATCCATTGCCTCGTGCGCCATCTATATGCAAAACTTCTCTACCGGCGAAAAATTCCAAGCAAACCGCATCAGTAATCGTCACGTCGTTGCTCTTCCTGCTGTCCAAGTGGCTGGTACCGGCCTTGCGTGCTACTCCCGCTGTCTGACCTGTTCCGGCCTACAACCCTTGACAGCCATCCACCGATGCCACGCTCATCCCCGCCGCTGGTCTGGACCTGGGACTTGCTGTCGTCATCAAGAGTCGCTGGGTCAAGCGAGAGGCTGGGGATAGCAGACGAAGGCCCGAGGAGGCCTCGAGAAGATCCCACCGGAGAACCAGCTCTCATCAGCGAGCCCGTGTCTCCATGAACAGAGGGAGTGCCGGCAACAGTACTGGCGTCTCCAAACAGTGAACCCATGTCCTCGAGGCGGACACCGCAAGTCTCGGGGTAGATGAAGTAGACTGGTCGACTTGTTAGCGATGCTGCGAGCTTGCGGGGCCTTGAATACTCACCAATCACAACACTGGCCACACAAAAGAAAGCATGGACAAGATACATGCGCCACTTGATCCATTCCTGGAGAATTGGCGTCATCTCACCGACGAGCCAGTTGGCAGCCCAATTGGTGGCGGTCGACAGACTGGCGCCCTTGGAGCGAATGCTAAGGGGCAGAATCTCAGGGGGGTAGAGCCAGGGGATAGGGCCCCAGGAGTAGCCAAACGCCGCGTTGTAAATCATGACGAACAAAACGACCAATCGCGGCGTCCACTTGATGTCCAGGAACAGGAAATACGAGATGAGTGAGAGCGAGATGGCCATGGCGACCGCACCCGAGAGGAGGATCTTGCGTCGTCCCCACCGGTCCACCAGGTACCACGGCGGAATCGTCGACATCAAGTAGGTGAGGCCGTTGAAGCCAGTCATGAGGACAGCGTCATGCCCAACCCAGCCTGCCGACTCAAACACGTAGGGCGCGTAGTACGAGATCACATTGATGCCGTTGAGCTGGGCCAGTCCCTGGGCGGACATGGCAATGAAGACACGGGTCCCGTATCGGCGGAACATATCGGTGTAGGATCGCTCGCCCTCCTGGCGCTGTAGGAGCACGTCCATCTTGATCTCGCGGTACTCCTCTCGGGCTTTGGGGTTGTGAATATCGCCTCCACCATACAGGTTAGCAATGACAACCATTCCTTCTTCGTCGTGGTCATTGTCCAGAAGCCATCTATGCACATCAGTAAGTCAAGCCCACTGCTATGAAGGGAAGAATCAACAAACCGAGGCGACTCGACAATGACAAGGCTGCCCACGCCAAGGAGAGCACCCATCACACACTGCATCATCAGGGGGATGCGCCAGGAGAGGTTACTCTCGATGAAACCGCAGCCATAGTCGACCCAGACAGAAGTCGTGTAGCCAACAATGTTTCCGGTGAATTCGATACAAGCGAGCTTTCCTCTGTTGTGTGGAGGGGAAATCTCGGACTGGTAAACTGGCACTATAGTCGAAAGCATGCCGACGCCAAAACCGGCAATGATACGACCGGCCATCATCATGGGCATGGAAGTAGCCAACGTCTGGAGGGCTCCTCCAAGAAAGAAGATGCACGACCCGTATAGGATAGTGCGTCTTCGGCCAATAATGTCTCCAACGCGGCCAACCACCAGGGAAGAAATGAAGGCACCGATCTCGAGGATAGCAACCATGGTTCCGACATAGGCCTTGGAAGGT
>JABFEP010002554.1:0-16456 GCA_013618265.1 Fusarium albidum
ACTCGTTGGGATCGTTGCGAGATCCCTTCGATCCCGGCGTGGTTGGTCCGTTATAGCGGGGCATGCGCTCGGTCACGTGTGGGCGTCATATTCGCTCAGGCTGGGCTCTGACAACTACCTACTAACGCTACTAAATCTACCTCTCACGCTTCTAAAAGCTAGTTAGGGAATTTAAATTTATATCTTTAGCCTATTCTTTAAAGTAGATAAGGGTCTTAATCGCTACCGACGCCTCTACTATAGTAACTTACTATATAAGTAGTTTATTGAGGTTATTATTGGGATTTTTATTATAAACTTTAATAAATATCTTAGCTATAAAGTTAAGAAGGTCTTCCTAGCTATCTTTAGCCCTTTCTTTAGTCGGCTTAATAAAGCTATTTAGACCCCCTTCCCCTAGTATATAGCTAATATTTATAGTAGTTTTAATCTATACTATATCTATAAGGTTACAAAGGGAAGCGCAAGCCTTATTCTAATTCTTAAGCTATAGCTATAGCCCTAAAAGAAGCTCTAAGACCTACGAAATTACCTAGTAATTAATAAAAATTATAGTTTTAACGCTATTCTCAGCCTTAATGATCTAGTAGACTACCTATAGCTATATTACTTAACCTAGTAGATCGCGGCTTTAAAAGCTCTATTAAATAACAAACTCAAGCTATAGCTTATAGTAATAGGTCTTTAGATTATTAATAATCCATTAGTCTATAAGCTAGAATAAGGTTATTGAATTTACTAAAAGAAAGAAGATTTATATATTATAAAGGAGGCCTTCTTTAGTAGCCTTCCTAATAGCTTTCTTATAGGCTAAGAAGTTATCTAGTAAAAGTAATACCTTCCGGCCTGCTATTTAGCTATCAAAATACTAGAGCTACTCTTTAAAGATAATAGAGGTTATCTACGCTTTCTTATTTAACCTTTATAAATATATTAAATTTTCCTACTAAAAGCGCGAGGGTTCTTAGCCGAGCTGATAATTTAAAGAGGTAGCTTATAGGTTCCCGATATATTACTATAGGGTAAGAGAGAAATATATATTTTCTTAACCTTTTGGCCCTTCTAAGGCCCCGTAGCGAGGGTAAGAAAGAGAAACTAATACTAATATAGGCTAGTCTTATTAGCGTTATAGATGTCATTATTAGCATATTTATTAATAACGCATTAGACTTTAGCAAGGTCGGCGGAGAAGTTATATATAGCAAGGGAGAGGGATTTGCCTTACTAGCGGTATTTTTTATAGAAAAATCAAGACTTAAAGCTATTAAGCTAGCCGCGAGAGAAAGAAGGTATCTCTTTACTGTTAAAATCAGCTATATAGGACTAAAGATACTTAATAGCTTACTATATAACTTCTCCTATAACAGTTAACCCTTAGCTATCAATTCGTATTAAATACTTATATAAAGTAGCCTCTAAGAGGGAATACTTAGTAGTATAGCTCTTATAGGACTTTAAGATATATACTAGCACGTAGTCTTAGTTGATATAGCTAAACCTAGCACTTGAGGTCTTAGAAATAGTTAATTAAGCGATTTTCTAGCCTAGCTCGCCCTTAGCCTAGGAAATAAGCTAATTTTAGCGCTAGCCAGTGTTCTAATAATATATATCACGGATTTAGAGCCTTTATTTATTAGATGTCATATTATAGCGTTATTTTTAGTTTAGAATTATAGTATATTATACCAAGGAAGGTAATAATATAGAAAGAAAGTTAAGAAATTAGGCCTAAAATAAGTAGGCTAGGGTGCCTCCTTATAATAATTAAAATTTTATTGTCGTATATAATTAATCTACCTTTGTCTGATATTATAAGCACCGAGGTTTATTATAATTTATACATAAATTAGACAGTATATAAGATAAATATTAGTAAAACCTAGATATTATTTGAGTACTCTATTATTATAAGTTAGTTTTACTATATATATATGTACCTAGATAAATATATATAAACTTAAGATATTATTATTTTTAAAAAGATCTAGTAATTAAGAATATTCTATAAAATTATAAATACTTACCCTCTTATATATATTAATTAAGACTAGATTTCAAGTATATTAAATAAAAGATTGCCTCTAGTATTTCTTTCTATTATAATAGTTAAAAAGACAATATTTTCCGCATAGTTAATTAAATGCAGGCTCTAAGATCTAGCCCCACTCACTCCGTTCTATTCTAGAGCAATTAATTGTAACTTAGCTTTCTGGAGGAAAATACAGCCGAGAGATAACCTAAAATGAGATGAAAAGCGACTAGCTTAAAACTTTTGAGAATATTCTATTAATTTCGGGATAGTACATTCTTGGTTTGTATCAGCCAATCAGTTAACTGTCGAGGACCGTTTAACAAACAGATTTTATCCGCGCAAAAGCGCCCTCGACGTTGAGTTAGAGCAATATATAAACTAATGAGACTATTCTAAAATCTCGCGTTGTCTTGCTGCTTGACTCGGTAGGCAGGCAATGAGTGACCACTCACTCAAACTTACATTGTACATGGGGGAATTATGGAGTGATCCATGACTGCCACTGGCCAGGATCTCATCGAGGTTCCGTTGGTCCTGATGCCCGCGCGAAATCCGATCATCTTTACAGAATCTCCCGGCGGGTCTCTTCGTCTGTAAGTCCCATTCCAGCCTGCCAGAGCAGCCTTCCACACTGCTTTACCGGTGGCCGGTCCGGTTCGGAACTCGACCGAACGGGCTCAGTAGGGCCTCCCATCATGTCGGTAATCAGCCTCCTTTCTTCCCACTGACTTTAGGGCCGAATACTTTCTATATCAAAAAATAATTAGCGGTTGATCTAATTCTTAAGGACTGTGGTGGCCGTTGTTGTCGTAGTTGGGTTCAGACATCATCCGATAGCCTCTGGGTCCTAGACTTCGATAGTAGCGGCCCCTCCCTCCTCATTGACCGAACAATCTCGCGGGATAATCACGATAAGGCAAAGGATGTGCTCTCAAGCCTTACAAGCATATTCCAACTAGGTAAACTATCCATATTCGCCCCGGTCACGACCATTAGATCAAACAGAAACTAAACTAACGAGAACAACCAAGGCATCTATACCATGTAGTAATACACTCTTTCGCGACTGATGATGTCAAGTTTCATGCTGGTTCTCTCGGTAAGGTATACCGCGGGTAGCCAACCAATCGACATTTCGAACACATGGCAGGGCCTGGGGCGGTTCTTTGCAAGGAGAAGGGAATCCTTGCTTTGCTTCCGCTGCAACAGTGGCAGCATCCCAGTCATGTCGACTTCCTTGACAAGTAGAAATGTCGACGGTGTGAGCCAATCAATACACTGCGATTCTCCGCGCCAGCCAGACGCCATCATAGACCTTGAACCCAATCTGTCCTCAGAACGTCGCCAGTCCTCAATATCCTCGCCTTTCATCCGGCGTTGTTCCACCCATAAGCTATTATGCCTCGTAGCTCTTTACCTGGCCATCACTGCTTGGTGGCGGCACAACTTGAGCTCCCGGTGCCGGTTGGAAGCTCAATCGGTCACCCTCGCTCATGGCTTCTTGAGCCATCCGTACCCCTTGCTCTCCTCCGGCCGCCGCCGCCGCCTTCAGTCCTTCCTGAACTTCCCGCACTCTTCGCCGGAATGCCAGACGGTCCAGGAATAGCTGCTGCCGAGCTCGCTCCAGTTCTCGTCGCTCTGCGCGTAGTACAGCCTCCATCTCGTCAAAGTATTTCAGCTTGAGCTCGAGTTTCTGCAGGGTAACGTTTGAAGCCGCCGCAACCAAGCGCGTCATTTCCCGCTCTTCATGTGACGCGAATCCCGCCGCACGCGCCCCGATGGATGCAAGGGGGATTGAAGCAAGAGCGCTCGTCTTGGTCGTCGTCGTCGTCGTCATGGTGGTTGTTGTGGTGGTTTCTTGCCGGACGTCAATGTCCATTGAGTCACCCTTGGTCTTGCTGTCGCCATTTGCCTGTCCCTCGTCGCTGGCCTTCTCTCCATCCAGCTGCTTGCGGAGCTTTCGCTTGAGCTCCTCGGCAGATTTACTTGCGGCCGCCGCTGTGCTAGCAGGGTCTGCCAGACTGGCAAGGAACCCAACCACAGACATCACGGGGTTGTCAACTTGGCTGAAGGGAAGCTGGCCCTGTTGGGGACCAAGCATGGACAATCCGGTAGGGGCGCTGATAGGTGCCTCAGAATCCAGATACTTTTCCTCGATATCCAGCTGCAGGAACTGAAGAACACACTCCTCCCGAGTTCGTGTCCCGACATGCTCTGCAATTTCGCCCCAATCATCGTCGAACCGCTCAAGACCCTCGAGAAGACGCAAGATCTCAGCATCCGTCCAGGGGGCATCTCGGTCCAAAATGGATGTGTAGGTGGGATTTTCCATCTTCACGTACATGTTGCTGGTATGGTTCGCAGGCAGACGACCTTCGGTGAAGCAATTAGGGCAGAGATCATACTTGGCCTTTGGGTTAGCGTCGGTGTGGTTGCTGTGATAGTATATCCGGGTGCAATCGTTACCACACTGGTGGCAATGAACTTTGGCGATGGGAGTCTTGGTGGCATCCTCCGCGCCAGGCACTCCGTTTGTAGTAGGTGTCTCGCCATTGGTCTTGCCCTCCGACTTGCTAATCAGAGTGCTCTTAGCATTGGCTTCGTAAATGTTCCGCCCAATCTCGAGGTTCTGGTCTGCCTTGGATGGAGCTGTCGCATTGGCTTTCTGATCAGTGTCTTGGCTCTTCTTGCCCTCCAGAACGACAGGGTCAGCCGAGGGCTGCCAAGCTTGCAGACCTCGGGGCGTGTCGCAGATGATCTTGAAATGGCCGGTGAAGGGGGGTCCAACATGTGAAGGGCGCTGATCAGCATCGACCTGCTTCAGGTTAGAGGTGCAGGATCATCATATGCGTGACGCCTACCTGGTAGTTGATCAATCCCCATTGCTCCAGGAAGGCGTGGACGCGCATAATAGCACAGACGTCGCCAGCAAGATTCCTTCGACAGGCAGTCACCGTCAAGTATTCGACAGGGTTGAGACGATATGTGTTGATCATGAAATCGCGGTAGTCCTTGTAGACGGCGGGGGTCTTGCTTCGGTTGCGGTTGTTGAAGAATTCGGCCATCGCCTTGCGTTCGATGTCGTGGATCGTGTTCATGTCAAACCAGGTGCTGTAGCTCGGGAGAACGATCGCATGAGTCTGGCCAATGAGATGCTCACGAGCAGCTGACTCGACCGTCTCCTTGGACTTCGAGGCTTGGCCATCAGTACCTGCTGCTGCATCATCTTTTGTCTTATTCTCGTCGGGCGCATCGTTCATCTCTTCATCGACGCGAGCTGTGATTCTTAGCATCAATCGCATCAAGTCTCAGGCAAAGTCATTACCTGGGGCAGGAGTAGTGCTATCTTGCTTGATGTTGGAATCAGTCGCCAGTCCCTCGGACATCTGGACGTCTAGGTGACGTGACCCATCAGCAACGAAGCTCGGGGGCATTTTGAATGAGCGCTTACCTTCGCCGACGCCTGCGCCTGAATCAGGCTGCAGTGGCGGCTGCGCCAGGATCGGATTGCTGTTTGGCGATGCACCGTTGCTGGGAGAACCATAGGTCGCAGAGTCGTCCATCTTGACGAGAGTCGCGATCGGCAACAGGTCGCAGGCGGCAGGTCACAGAAGACCGGTCAATCGACGGCGCGTGAGGAGGCAAACCACGGTGGCGGATAAAAAGGAAATGTCGCGCAGCAGTAGCAGAAGTGATTGCCGTTTGGCTTTCGTCGGGAAAATGATGCCGCTAGCGTCGTGGTGATGATGGAGTCTGGCGATGTGGCGACAGAACCGAATGTCGCGTCTTGGAGAAATTTTGGCGCGACAGCAACGGGGGCTTCACTTCCTGGCTCCCCTACCTTGGTTTGCATCCACACGCGCCGTCGCCAAGTGTTTTCGGTCACGTGACTGGATCACTGGTCACGTGGCCCAGTTCGCAAGCAATCATGTGATTGTCCCCCAAAAAGTCAGTTCGGCATTTCCTTCAACCTGCCGTCGATTCCCGGCGAGTGGCCGATGACGGCGTGCCCCAAAAAGTGATCAAGTCGGCCGCTACCTCGGGCCGTCACCAGCCGTCGCACGCCTTGCAAGAGCGCTTTCAGCAGCCATTTCGTAACTCCTCGAGCCGATAACTGGTCAGCAACACAATCAATTCCTCTGTCAAAGATGTTTCCGACTACAAGTCGAGTGCTAGCGAAGCAGGCCACCGGCTTCATGGCGCGCTCTCGCGCCTTCAACCTCAGCTCGCAAGCACAATCCCGGCTGTTGTCAGCCCTGGCCATCTTGGAACAGAAGGATGGGAAGCTCAACCACAGCTCACTGAGTGCGTTCACCGCGGCCAAGAAGCTCGGTGGGACGGTGCACGGCTTTGTGGCTGGGAGCAATATCAAGCCTGTTGCTGAGGAGGCTGCCAAAGCTGAGGGCGTTGAAAAGATCATCACCGTCGACAACGGCGCATACGACAAGGTTAGCCACGGGATGGGGTCTTCGACTTCGAGCACACATAGCTGACACTATTTCACCAGGGCCTCCCTGAGAACTATGCACCCCTGCTAGTTGAAAACATCAAGAAGGGGGGCTACACTCACGTCATCGCCGGCCATACCGCGTTCGGCAAGAATCTTCTTCCTCGAGTCGCCGCCCTACTCGATTCACAACAGATTTCTGACATCACAGCAATCGAGAACGAGAGCACGTTTGTCCGTCCCATCTACGCCGGCAATGCGATATCCACCGTCGAGTCTTCAGATCCTGTCAAGATTGTGACTATCCGAGGACCGGCATTTGCGGCTGCTCCCCTGGAGGGTGGTTCTGCTGCGGTCGAGGATGGTGTTGACCCCAAATCTGACTCGCCCACTGAGTGGGTGTCCGAGGACCTTGCCAAGTCAGACCGCCCCGATCTGTCTACTGCCAGCCGGGTCGTGTCTGGCGGCCGCGGTCTCAAGTCGAAGGAGGACTTCGACAAGGTGATGCTGCCCCTGGCTGATGCCCTTGGTGCTGCTGTTGGCGCCTCGCGTGCTGCTGTCGACAGTGGCTATGCCGACAACAGTCTCCAGGTTGGCCAGACTGGAAAGGTTGTTGCTCCCGAGCTCTATCTGGCTGTTGGTATCTCGGGCGCCATTCAACATCTTGCGGGTATGAAGGACAGCAAGGTCATCGCCGCCATCAACAAGGACGCCGATGCCCCCATCTTCCAGGTTGCCGATGTTGGTCTAGTTGGAGATTTGTTCGAAAAGGTGCCAGAACTCACTGAGAAGATCAAGAGCTCTTGAGTGTCTCTAGGAGGTGGTGTGATATACAAGTTGTTAAAATGCCTTGCAAGCGTCATTCAAGAACTGCCAGCATGTCCTCGGTGCTCGTGAACTTTTCCCTCTCCTTTCCCTTCTTCTGCCCTCGCTCTCGCTCTGCTCTGTCAATGAGGCGCCAGTCACCCCATGCAACAGCCCGTCTCGCTGTTGATCCAATATCCCGCCTCAGGCCCTCCCAGCCGCTCACAGTACTCCCACGAGATGCATTCATGAAAGGCGAACCTGACAACCAGTCCTGTGCGATTGCATCTGCGGTGGTAAATGCGTTCTGCATGGTTGAGGCAATGACTCCGGTAGGGCCGGTCTTGACCCAGCCAGCACAATACACTCCTGGAACTCGCTGGTTCTGGACGCCATGGGCGTGAGCATCTGAGACCATTCTCGTCACTCTACCCAAGCCATCGTTATCCACAACTCCACGCCGTTCGTCGAATTGAATGCCAATTTCAGCAAACCCAGGCAGAGCCACCGACTTGTAGCCAACAGAGCGGAACACGACGTCGGAGGGCAGGACAGCCGACTTGCCCGTTGGCTCGACGGACGACTTCGGGTCAAATGGCGACGAGAGCTCCGTGATGTTGAATTCGGTGCTTGCAACTCTTGAGGGCGCATCTTGGTTTCCTAGGAAGTGCCTAGGGGAGAGGCAGCTATCCAGTGACCACAGTTTGGCTGCATTATCGCCAGGCGTCGATGAGCCCTTGACCAAAACTTCCATCAACCTCTTTGACGCACGAGGTAAGGCCTTGAGATCATCCGGAATTAGGGATCGGTCAATGGGTAGGAACCCAACTTGGGAGAGTTTCATCAGCTCCCGGGCCTCCTTGATGGTGAAAGCAGCCTATCCAGAACATGATCAGCACTTCATGATACCCTGCTTGTACATTACTTGCGGGTTTCGCTCACCTGCATGGGTCCCCTTCTCCCAACAACGTGCACCCTTCGAACTCGGCTCCGAGAGAGTATCTCCAGTGCCTGCTCAGTTATGTCTGTCTTTCTAAGGACATCAACGTCTTCCAGTAGCATCCTCGCGACGTCAAGGGCAACATTACCCTGGCCGATAACGACGGCTTCCTCTGCTTGGGACAGATCGAGATCGAGGCTGGCGCTGTCGGGAAGACCGTTGTACCAGCCAACTACCTCACGGGCAGAATATATCCCACTCAAAGTTGACTCTCCAGGAATCCCGAGCTTCTTGTCCTCAGAAGCCCCGTATGCAAATAGCACGGCATCGTAGTAATGCATCAGATTTTGCAATTCGATGGTGCAATGTTTGGCAGAGTGGCCAGGTCGGCCGACAGAAACATTGCCCACGAATGTGAAGTTGGGGGACGATGCAATTTCGTCAAACTTCTCCTGGCAATTCTATAAGCAGATATTAGCCTGAGCGCTTTACCATGTTGTGTATGGATGGAGTATCCAACCTTGACCTCTGGGTGGTCGGGAGCTACACCATGACGGACCAACCCGAAAGGCACGGGGAGGCTCTCATACATGTCCACTCTTGCCCCCGGGATCTTGCCCATTACTCGATATGTGGTGTAGAATCCGGCTGGGCCGGAGCCCACTACTGCCATACGGAATGGCGCATCTGGAGATCGAGCACTTCGATAACAGGCGGTCGATGAAAAGAACCGGGCAGAGGAGGCGACCCGGGACAGCTGAGGGGCTGAACCAAGCAGGCGGAGCTTCCGTGAGGTCATCAATGACATATTTAGGGAGATATAATGTGAAAAGACATGACTTGATCTACGGGGACCTGCGGCCGAGATATGACTCTTATCCCATAGAACAACGGGGTTGCGGGCCAGGCGTTCATGGTCGGCCTTGCCTTGATCGTCGGTCTTCATCGGGGCCCGATCTCCGACCGTTGGTTGCTCTGACAACCCGGGCCGCCCCCACAAGCTTTTAGTGTACACAAACCACCCTCATCAGAGACAGGCAACCAACCCGTTCTATCTCGTTCCGATAATAGCCATCGCATTCCAGGTCCTCCATCAATTGACGGCGCATTTACATCAACACCTATTTTTTTCTTTTCTACGTCTTCATTCCAGCACAAGACAATCACCGCCCACAGAGGGATTCAACCGGCGGGCAGCTCAGCGCACCGCGCAACGGCACATCATGGGCGCATCGCAGCCGCCGTTCTTGTACAGCGCCGTTCAGTGCAATGATCCGCGGTTTCCAGAGGTCAAATTCGATCCCAAGGCCGTTACGAGGGCGAGCTGGGAACCTGTGAAGCCGAAGCCGAAGCCCAATGGACCGCTTGTCTCTTTCAATCGACATCCAGAGCAAGTGTTGTCTCGATCCCTATTGATGCCGCGGTCCTTGAGAGTCTAACTGTCTCCTAGTTCGCATGAGGTTCTTACGTATCGGACCGGCGAGTATGCCTCTATGAGCCCGCGCACCAAGAGTTTCGTGAAATGGCTTCGTCGTCTGCAAGTTGCGCTGCGCGCATTGCAGCTACTCGCGGCTGTTGGACTGTTGGCCTTGATGATCCTCATCACCAAGGTGGATGCTCTTGAGGGTTGGGTGATGAGAATCACTGTAAGTTACGATACCCTTGCGCATGAGCCCATGATTAACCGTCGCGCATAGCCTGGCATCGTGATGCTTCATTGCGTCTATGCCATCTACCATCTTTCGCGCGACGCTGCAGCCCGCCCGCCCGCATCTTCTGCTGCGTATCAACTCTTTTCCGCCGCTTCCGACTTGGGCACTGCGCCGCTTTACGCCTTTGGTGCCCTATCGGTACACAACAAAGGTGCCCAGTGGGCGACATTTCTCCCAAACCAGAGCCTGATGGACACCTTCAAGCCCGCCGTCTACTACACCCTCATTTCAGCCGGTGGTGTTCACCTGATCACGCTGTTCATCTCTTGTTGGCTGGGCTGGATGTTCCGCAAGATCAGCAAGATGCCCCCAGATATGAACCCGCTCGAGGACCACCTCACTGCACGACCCAAGCACAAGCGAAATAGGTCGTCCGTCGCGACATCTAGCATTGCGGACAGCGATAGCCGCATGTCCACGCCACGAGGGGCTCGTCGACAGTCTGTTGTGCCTCATCAAGGCATCCACGACGACATTGAGCCTCCACAGGTGGTTCCATTCACCCATACGCGAACAGGTTCCAGCACCACAGTCGGAAGCCGAGTCTCGCGAAGCAATCTACCACCAAGCTCACAGTATCAGAGGGTTCCCGCTAGTCCCCGTCGTGATCGCCGTGACTCAATTGCGTCAAGGACGACCAATCGAACTTCTGTGACTCGTTCAATCTATCATGATGCTTACACCGAGATCCCCCTCGACGAGCAGAGCAACGGTTCCAGCGCAGCGAGCAGCTACACCAGGACAAGCCAGCCTCACCTCCAGCCACAACCGCAGCCCCGACCTGCCAAGTTTACAGAGACATGGTTGCCCACGGATTCGCTCATCTCACGAACAAACCACCGGAACCGCGAAATGCAGGCGGCCAAGACGAGTGCTGCGAACCGTGAGAACAAGTCATACGAAGCACTGGCTCAGCGTTATAACTTGGACGAAGCAGACTCGGAATATGGTGACGAGAACTGCCCGTCGTATGACCTTGATGCGAGCGTGGCTGACGATCTTCGCCCTCACCCACTTCGCCTAAACCCGACGCCAACGCACAAGGCAACACCACCACCGCGGGTCAAGACACCTTATTTCCCACTGGGAATGTCACTGTCTGAAGTCAGCTCAAACCAGAGGCGTGTCAGCGCAAGCAGGGACATCGCCGACGAGAAGCCAGCGTTTGCGTCCCGGAACCGACAAAGCTCTATTCAGCCAGAGACTGGCTTTTATTCTCGACCATACGGCGACCTGAAGAGCGCAACACCCCCGGTCATGGTCGGCGCCAACCGCAAAGTGTCGTCAGGTAACGACTACAGCTCCTACCCTAACACAGCCTACGAACGGCGCAACGTCAGTGGTAAGGCTGTCGAGGAGGGACGAGGTGGCCCGGTAGGGAACAGGTTCTCTTTCTTGGATGGGCGTAACCCGCTTTCGGAGCGGTGAGGTCTTGCAATTTCTGTATTTGTTGTTTATTGATTGCCATGAGTTTTATGTAGGATGATTTCTAACTGGGATGTTTTTGGGCCACGTGAGGTTCCACGGCGGTGAAGGCGTGAAATGTACGGTACTGGGCCAGCAGTTGTATTTAGGTAGATAGGCAGTTACGATGTTTGACGTGCAATGGATAGGCCTTGAATCGCCTTGTTCTGCTTCATAATCCTCGCAGTGAACGATATATAATATTCCCACACTAAAGGTCCCCAAGGGCTGTCTACCCCCCATCAATGTAAGATCGCCATGACGTTGAGGAGCTCCGTGGTTGGTCATGGCTCCAGCCCCTCTGGGTCCACGAGTTCAATTGACACAGGTGCCTCATGGTAGGTCGGCCATGTGGACAATTCCACGGCTTGTCCAGTTCCGCCATGTGCCGGACCAGCGTCTCCATCTGCCCCTGTGTCAACGGTTTGCCAATCATGATGCTACTACGGCAGGCTCTCGAAGCAAACATCTTCCTGACTTTGGACGGCCTGGGGATATGTTTTGATTCGGAGGACTCTTCCCCGAGAAGTGCGACCAGCTCCTCAAAGTCCTCGAGGGTGAAGGTCGTCTCACGGCTCATGGGAAGCGCGAGCACCTCGCATCGTGAGCCCACGGGTTCATCGCCACTGGTGTCGACCTGTATCTTGAACCCGTTGGCCTCGATCGCAGGCATGTTTTGCATGACGATCTCCTCCTCGAGGGCCGTGAGCTCTAGTCTTCTTGGATGGACCAATCGCTGAGATTGCAATATATGCACCTCCTGAAGCCTCTCGAAATTGTACTTCTCATCAGTCGCATGCTGGTCGATGATGAATAGCTCGTCCTGCTCAGACAGCTCGGGCTCATCATCTGATTTGTTCTTTGCTGGACGAACTGCAATTATGAAGCCGAGGTTGAACTGGCCTGCGATCCTCATCTTGAGGAAATCCGTTCTGGCAATAGTCAGACATAGCTTTTCCTCAGCATCGACTGCGGCAAGATCAGTGGCCGCTTCGTCGCCGGATGAATTGCAATCTTCATTCCCAGAAAGGCCATCCATCCAAGTTACCAGGCGTGATCTTATAGATCCTCCATCTGTTCGAATATGGTGGAGAATCTGGACAGTTGCATCCCGTTTGCGTACTCCGGATGTCAGGGGCTGTCCTTTCTGCTCTGCTGTGGCCGGTTCGCTTGGGGCCGAAGGTGTACAAGTGCTGTTTGGCAAAGAGTCCTCTGTTTCATGGTCCTCCCGTTCTTTGGGATGAATGGAAGGATTGGGAACATCAATGTCAGCCTCTTCTTGATCACTGGTATCCAGCACGCTGTTGCTGCCATCAACGTCTGTATGACCAGAGCTGGAGCAATCTGGACCATCTGTGTCTTCATCGTCCGGGATCTTCTCGAGCGGGGGTTTCTCGTCGGGACTTTTGCTTCCGGCCGCAAATATTTGGGTCAAACGACTTCCGAAAGATGGCTTTGGTTGCTCGACTTCCTCGTCTTCTTCAATGCCTGTCGCCCCATCTTCAACCTCGAGAGGCGAGGGGCTTTTGGTATCCTGGACATTTTCATTTCCGATTATGACTGTAGTGGTCTCTGGGGCTGCTTTGTTTCTGGTTGGTCGCATTGGGCTGACAAGATTCTGGTCAGCTTGCCCACCCCCCACAGCCTGCAGAGCGGGGATGGGAGGCTCATCTGCCTCAGCCGTCGGGAGGTTGTCATCTGCTTCGCCAATAACGGCAAACCTCGTGAAACCCGTTTTCTTTAGTCTCTTGTTGAAGTCCCTGACAGGGAGAGGTTTCTCAAAGGCGTCGTCATCACTTTCAGATGTAGCCGAGGGGCTTCTGACAAACAAACCTGGCTCCTGCTGCCCACTCGTAGTCTTCGGTTGAGTGTCTCGGCGAGGGCGTTGAGGAGTGGTGGTCAGCATTGAGTTTCCTGATTTCCCTGTTCCGTCGGCCGCTGGCTTTCTTTCCACCCACCCGCTGATCAGATTTTGACCCGCTGTATCTTTCGACAGCGATCTAGATGCGCAGATGGTCCTTGCTCTGCCAGGGGGGATAACTCCTGTTGAAGATTCTTCCTCGACGACTTCGTCGTCGTCAGATTCCGATTCCTCGGGATCATCGTGTGGATCTTTGGAGAGTGTTGATTGCGACTTTGCTGGCGTATGGATAGGTTGCTTTTCCGGCCGGGTCTTGAACTGTAGTAGCTGAGATGTGGGAACCGAGTAATCTTGTGAATCAAACAATTTCGTCAGAGAGGCGCGCAGTGTATCAAGGAGGTCATTCTGATCATGTAATAGAATACTCCTTTTGTCAGGACTGACATTGACATCATACATGTGAGTGTCGAGCCGAATGTTTGCCATGATAAAGGGGTTTTGTGACGAGTTGTAGGATCGATATACTTCATTAAAGGCCTTGGCAAATTGCGGCAGACCGCAGGGCCGTCCATTGACAAAGAACATCTGGCGGTCGGGGGTTTTTCGGCCGTCGCCATGAGAAGGTCGCGACATGTGGCCCACAATGCGGACGTCCCTTGAGGCGGTGGTATGTTTGAGGTCTATTTGCGAGGCAGTAGACGGGGCCATCTCGAGGTTTAGATCCAGGGGGACCAAGGTAGTCATAGTCTTCGCGCCAAAGATGTTGATGATGTTTTCCCGAGTGGTTGCATTGCCTCTGGTTGAAAAGAGATGGATCCGTTTTCCCTTGGTAGGCTGCTGAGAGACGGAGAACTTGAGATTGGTTTGAATGCAAGCATATTGGTTGAGCAAAGCAATGACCTTGTTCCACTCTCGTTTGATGTTCCGTTCAAGTTCCCGACGACGAACAGGGAGGTTGTGGAAAAGGCGCTCGATGGAAACAGTAGTGCCTTTCGAGGCCGCCAGGACCGCTGTCCCACTGAGCTTCCCAGAAGTCTCGAAGCTGAGTTTGGTCCCCTTAGGAGCTTCATCAGCCTGGCATGTGGTGACAGTGAGGGTGGACAGGGCGCATAGAGACGCAAGAGCTTCACCACGAAACCCGAAAGTCTGTAGTGTGGATATGTCCGAGTATGATGAAAGCTTTGAGGTGTGATGCTTGAGAGCCACCGAGGCATAGTTCGCAGGTGCAATGCCAGTCCCATTATCCCCCACCTCGATGAGGTCTAATCCTTGATTTTTGAACCGAACATCTGCAAGTGATAGCGTTAGGGTAGTCCAACTGCCTGGCCTTGGGCCGAGGGGAAGGAATCGGGAGATGTTTCGCTAACCAATACTCGTTGCCCCAGCATCGACGCTGTTCTCAACAAGTTCTTTGACAACAGAGCAAAGGTCTACAATGACCTGTCCAGACTGTATCTGGTGAACCTGTAGAGCCTTGTCAGAATGACTGGGGTTTGGAAGCTTTTGGAGGTGCATTCGTTACCGTCCGCCCGTCAATCTGCTTTATAGTAGCCATGCTCAACCGCGACCCAGTGAGCCCAAAATCAACAGTATCAAGAGGGTAGCGATGACCCTATCGCGGCGTTCTCAAGCCACCATTGGGTAGTTCGTATTTATCGAAGGTATTTGCTCGATTGCACTTTGAAGTATATGAGGTGGT
This sequence comes from Fusarium albidum, assembly GCA_013618265.1. Lineage (NCBI taxonomy): Eukaryota > Fungi > Ascomycota > Sordariomycetes > Hypocreales > Nectriaceae > Fusarium > Fusarium albidum. The sequence goes on from JABFEP010002554.1 coordinate 14,960, forward strand.
CTTTTTACTGGTAATTCACTTCACTTGTTGTTATGATGAAAGTTGAACCGTGAAGAGGACTTCTATTTAGGGGAGATAAGTAATTGCGAGGTCTAATAGACTAACGGGCTGTGGATATTTAGGTAGCGGGGCATTCCCTAGCACGGTAGGAAGTCAAGAAGTGAAGGGTAACGCTACTTGAGCGGTCGCAATCAAATTAGAGTATTGATATTTACAACAACAACAATTATTATCCGCAACAACACCACACCAAACAAAACAGGGGATCCTTTATTGTTTTAATATCAAGAAATATCCCAGCTAACTCTAATCCTAGCCCTAAGCCTAACCACTAAGCCTAACCCCCTAACCCTTACTATTAGGTACGTGTTGTTGCGGATAACAATTATGACATCTATGTGAACCCTTACGATCACCTGCCCTCAAGACCAGATAATTCGAGATCTACTAATCTGCGCAAGGTCCCGCGTTAGAGTGTGGATGAGCGGCGGCTAACGCCGACACCCCTGAGACGGGAGCTACGAGCCAGGCCCCTCGTCTACCTATTTAGACGATGCAGTAATTTCTCTGCTCGCGCAATAACCAGGATCGGCTGGCCGTTGCGCGAAACCACACGCGATTTCAGCCACCTCAATTTTGACAGTCGTGACCAGAACGAGACCGCAGCCGGCCCACAAATGATGAACCACGAGGCCCGATTCTGCGGTAGGGCTTCGATCTGTGCAAACATCTCTAAACTTGACACTCCGCGTCTTATCGCTTGGCACTCATCCCAAAGCAAAGCCTCAGTGGTCCAAGATATTTGGGTCGGGTACTCAACAGGTAGAAGCGCCGGTTGTAAGGGCAGGACTGGAATGGCGCGCCGCGCGGAACGTGGGAACGAAGTGTGAGCTTCAATTTATTTCAGGTGACGCGGTTGGTTCTGCTTGCTGACCAAGGCCGCCGTTTTATACTCTAGCACATATCTGTACTGGATGTATCGAAATGTCCTCCAATGACGCGTATGGCCATGGACTGTACGCGCACTCCACCAATTCGAAACCGAGGCCACGTAGGTGTAGCTAAGCCTAAGAATCGCGCGTTAGCATGGCTTCGACAATAAGATCTACCTCGAAGCGGCGTTGCGAGCGAGAGCAATGCTGCCTCGAGAAGCTCGGACTGCCTCTAGAGGTGTTCCGTATAATTGTTACCGACGTTGTGATTCTTAGAATTCTACGGGTGGTGTGGAGCGCTGGCCGCTGGCTGGGCTGGCTGGGGCCCTACAAATTGAAACGCCGACCACCGACAGTGGAGACAAGAAAGACAATGATCCTTCTGAATGGCCGACACGCCTGTAATTAATTAAACGACAGAGTGAGAAGGAAACCCTGCCGTCCAGGGTTCAGGATTACTGCTTCTGTTGGCAATCAATCAAGCAAACCAACCATTGGTCGGGGTCGGTTCTTATTAAGTGTGGCGCTGCATTGCGCGCAAGGCGGGAAAAAGGGTGGGAAGGGG
>JABFEP010002558.1:0-22359 GCA_013618265.1 Fusarium albidum
GCTCTTCAAGAAGTATGGCAACTTCCGCGAAGGAGAGGAACCTTGGAAGCAGTATGGCCGCCTCAACGACTGGAATATCGACCTTGTCCCCAAGTTCCTCATGTCCTCTGGCGAGTTGACCAACATCCTCGTCTCCACCGACGTGACCCGATATCTCGAGTTCAAGCAGGTCGCCGGCAGCTACGTCCAGCAGGGCGGTTCGAACAAGGCTACCGTCGCCAAGGTCCCCTCTGACGCCCAGGAGGCTCTGAGGTCACCCCTGATGGGTATCTTTGAGAAGCGACGCATGAAGTCCTTCATCGAGTGGGTCGGCACCTTCGACCCCAAGGACCCCGCGACGCACAAGGGTTGGTATCCCCAAAGTCAAGAGCAAAGAGCAAGAGACGGTGCTTATCCGACTGACCCGTGGCCGTCTATCTAGGTCTTGACATCAATAACTGCACCATGAAGGACGTATTCGACAAGTTTGGCTTGGAGACGACCACCAAGGACTTCATCGGCCACGCCATGGCTCTGTACCTCACCGACGACTACATCACCATCCCTGGCCAGGCCCCCGAGGCTATCGAGCGCATCCGCCTGTACGGCAGCTCCGTCGCCCGATACGGCAAGTCTCCTTACATCTACCCGCTGTACGGACTCGGCGAGCTCCCGCAAGGTTTCGCCCGCCTGTCCGCCATCTACGGCGGCACCTACATGCTTAACACCAACATCGACGAGATAGTTTTCGATGGCGACAAGGCTGTCGGAATCAAGGCCACCATGTCCGGTGTCGAGGAGATGAAGTTCGAGACCAACTCCAAGCTGATCCTTGGTGACCCTTCGTACTTCCCCAACAAGACGAAGGTTGTTGGTCACGTCCTCCGTGCCATCTGCATCCTGAAGCACCCTCTGTCCGGCACCAACGACAGCGACTCGGCACAGCTCATCATTCCCCAGTCCCAGGTCGGCCGCAAGAACGGTAAGAAAGAAAAAAGAACCCGGTCTGCCAAAGTTGATATGAGCCCGCCACTGACAATGCTTTAGACATTTACATCGCCTGCGTCTCGTCTGCTCACAACGTCTGCCCCAAGGGCTACTGGATTGCCATCGTCTCGACCATTGCCGAGTCCTCTGCCAACCACCACCTCGAGCTCCAGCCTGGCCTGGACCGCCTCGGCAAGATCGAGGAGCAGTTCATGGTTCGTTAAATGCTTTGTCCACTAGAGCTGGCAAGAGAGAGTTTTGAACTGATAATTTCCCCAGGGCCCTCCCGTCCCCATCTACGAGCCCCTTGCGGACGGCACCAGCGACAACATTTTCATCTCCAAGAGCTACGATGCCACCAGCCACTTCGAGACCACCACTGACGATGTCAAGGACATCTACCGCCGAGCTACCGGCGAGGAGCTCAAGGTTGAAGGTCTGAGGGAAGGCATCCAAGTCGCCGAGGACCAGTAAAAGAGGTCGTCCGCTCTGCGGGGGTTGTCCTGGTTAGGAGAGGATGGATTGAGCAGCGCGAAAGGGAGCGACTTGTAACATCTGGTTCTTTTCTCTTTTTTTGTCATTTGTTACAAACGTGGCAATCTCCATTGTCTGAGCTGTTACGGCAAGAAACACAGAAGCAGGGAAGACGTGGTGTTGGCCACACTGTAGATGTCCGGCACATTTGAAATATACCTCTTTCGATAGCAACCTCAACAACGATGAATCACACTACTATACGGATATAGGCAACCCGATCACTGGTTGATTTCATTCAAGAAACCTGATTATCTAATTTGCCTTGATATTTTTCCAACTATAGATTTTATAATATCATGAAGTACTGAAAATAGGGGGTACTAGTCAGGCAGTCAGTCCCGTCCTTTTGCAAGGGACGCCGTGATATATCATATATCAGCTGAACTCGGATGAGGGCCCTTCTTCTTCTTCTTCTTTTCTTTGTCATCCTAAGCAAACAAGACATACATACAAACGTCCGCGGTCGTAAGGACGCACACATTGACGGAATTCATGATCCACTTTTCCTCCCCCCCAATATACGCCCCAACTCCCGGGCAAAACTCACGGCCCACGAAACCCGCAACGACATGCCGAAAAAAAGGAAAAAAGACAAGCAAGCTTGGAATAAGTGATGACCGAAAACCTCGCCCAGACTCGAGAAGGCTGGAGTGAGGAGTCCTTTATTTGGCTGTTTATCGGCTGTTTATCGGCTGTTTGTCTTGCCCATGCCACGCTTTCCAGACACCTAGAGAAAAGTTCCAGTCAGTCATGATATCGCCAAGTAAGCAAAAGGGGTGGGGGGCAAAAAAACAAAAAAACTCACAAGATGCTTGATGAGGGAGGCGCTCTGGTGCCGGTCGGCCTCACCCTGGCGGGCCATGCGGTTCATGCGCTTCTGGTTGAGCTTGGCGATGCGCTCGGCCTTGGTCCGGGTGGAGTCGTCCTTGACGCCGTCGTCGCGGCGGTTGGCGGTCGGCGCGCGGCTCCGGGCGCGGCTCATGGAGCGGAGACGCTCGCGGGGGGTGCCGCTGCGGCCATCGACGTCCATGGCATCCGGGTCCTCGGTGCCGACGCGGCTGCGGGACATGGAACGGCCGCGGGGCCGGGACTTTGAGCGGGCGCGGTCGGCGATGTCGGTGGTGTCGACGCCGAGAGAGTCGAGGGCGTCCTCGAACTCAGAGAGGGGCTTCTTCATCGACTTGCGGGGGATGATGGCCTGGTTCTTGAGGCGCTTCTTCATGCGGGCATCATTGCGCATGAGCTGCTGCTTCTCGCGGATCATCTCGGCCTTACGCAGGATCTCGGCCTCGTCCAAGTCCTCGATCTCCTCGTCCGAGTCGTAGAAGCCCTCGGCCTCGAGCTTCTCCTCCTCCTCCTCAAGAGCCTGAAGCCTGGCCTCGATGTCGGGATCGACAAAGTCGTAGACGTTCTTGCCGTCAAAGATCTCGGGGATCTTGTCATACTTCCACTCGGGGTTGTCGAGCATGTAGTCGGCCTTCATGTCAACGTTGAAGACGCCGGCGCCACCGTTCTCCCCTTCAACGTCACGGGCGAGTCTTCGGCGCTCGGGGTCGTCCTTGTCGTACTTCTTGCGGTCCCTTGCACCCTCGGGGATGAAAGTCTCAAGAGTCTGACCGCCCATGGGCTGGGCGACGTGGATGCGGGACATGACATCGGCCAGCCTGCCACCGATCACCCCGCTGGTGTTGGTTCCCGCCTTCAGCTTCTGGTTCACACGCTCGGCGATCAGGCGCTCGCAGGCAGCGTTCTTGACCTCCTGAACGCCCTCTTGCGTGTTGCAGGAAAGCTGAAGGAGTTCCACCTCGCCGGACTTGAGCATCGACTGAAGCTCGTTCTGCAGGTCTTGCTCCAGATCCTCGGGTCGGGCGACGTCGATCTTGTTGACGACAATAAAGACGAGCTTGTTTGAGAAGAGGGGCTTGATGCTCTTGAACAGGGCGATCTGGGCGCTAACGGTATAGCCGCACTGCTCCGAAAGATCCATAAAGTACAGAATAGCGGACCTCAGATGGGCAATGGCGGTGATACTCTGCATCTCAATGGTGTTCATCTCCTCCAGAGGGTGGTCGAGAATTCCAGGGGTGTCGATGGCCTGGAAGCGGAGGTACTTGTAGTCAAAGTGGCCGACGAAGAGGCTCTTGGTGGTGAAGGCGTAAGGCTGGACGTCGACATCGGCGCGGGTGATGCTGCGCAGGAAACTAGACTTTCCAACGTTGGGGTAGCCGCAGATGAGGAGCGTCCTGGTGTTGGGGTCGATCGAGGGCAGACGGCCGAGATGCTGCCGCACCTGGTCAAGGTAGAGCAGAGGGTCCTTCAGCCGCTTGGTGAGGGTGGCCATGCGACCGAGCGCAGCCCTCTTGAGCTGCTTGCACTGGAAGAGGGACTGGCCGTACTTGAGCAGGCGGACATAGTCGCGCGAGATGGTTTCTATCAGGTGCTTGGCTGTCGACATCTGGCCGAGCGCGATCCTGAAGTGGTCGGCATCGTAGAGGGTGTTGAGCAGGTCCTTGTGGAACGGGTGGATGTCCTGCAGACGGGGGAAGCTCTCGAGGATGGCGGCGAACTTTTCCGAGAAGGTCTCCTGCGTGAACTTGACCTTGCGGGTGTAGAAGGCTGGGGTATCGTGTCAGCCGTCTTGTCCTGATGGACATGGTCGTTGCGCAGAAAGGGGAAAAAGAGGAAGAAGTCGCTTACCTCGAATACGGCTAATCTTGAAACCAGCGCGAATCTGCGTCGGCAGCTTGCGCTGTGTCCGGCTCAGCACGATGTCCAGGAACTCCTGCTGGGTGGGGACCGGGGGGATATCTTTCCAGGTCGTCTTCATGGTGGGCGATCTGGCAGATAATTTGTTGCGGTTATTATGTCTTCCAGCGAGGAAAGAATTGGGAGGAGAAGGCGCTCGTCTCGCGAGGGTATCGAGACGGGCAAAATTTAGTTAGGCGGTCAACCAGTTTTTTTTTTTTTTAGTTTTTTTTTTAGTTTTTCTCCTGTGTGGAGTCGTTAGCGGCCGAGGCTGAAAGAAATAATGGGCTCAGTAAGAGGGGCATCTAGTCAGATCCCAAAATTAATCATTCAGGTCATCGCTATTTTTACTCTAAAGCTGGTCAAGTAATTATTTCGCTTATCTCGTGTGATCCAGATATTTTAGTCCTGTCCTTGACAGTCTCATTATCGATAAGCACAGAACAAGTCACTTTTCATATAAAATTGCTAAGAAAGGTACCTTGATCTCCATCCAGACTCAATTTCACCCCGCTTAACTCCTAAAACCCCGCCATCTTTTCGCTGCAGGAAGAACTCAAAGGGTCAACACGGAATCTAGAGGCGGGCATTCGCAAACTTTTAATTTATCGATAACAAATTTTTTTTCTTGGACGAGAGATTGCTCCTTCTCTCATTTTTTTTTTCGCCCAATACCAGAGCTCTCATAACAATCCTCAAGGTCGGACCCACCATGTCTCAGCTCGCCCCCTACAAGCAGGATTTCCTGCAGGCCTCCATCTCAGGTGAGATCCTCAAGTTCGGCAGCTTCGAGCTCAAGTCGAAGCGGATCTCTCCCTACTTCTTCAACGCGGGGCTCTTCCACACCTCCCGCCTCGCCGGGGCCATCGCCACCGCCTTCGCCAAGTCCATCATCGAGGCCCAGCAGCAGACCGGCCTGGAATTTGACATCATCTTTGGCCCGGCTTACAAGGGCATCCCCCTGTCCTCGTCCATCGCCGTCAAGCTCGGCGAACTCGCGCCCGAGAACCTGGACCGCGTCTCGTACTCGTTCGACCGCAAGGAGGCCAAGGACCACGGCGAGGGAGGCAACATCGTCGGCGCGCCGCTCAGGGGCAAGAAGATCCTCATCGTCGACGACGTCATCACCGCCGGCACCGCCAAGAGGGAGGCTATCGACAAGATCCGCAAGGAGGGCGGCATCGTCGTCGGCATCGTCGTCGCGCTGGACCGCATGGAGAAGCTCCCTGCCGCGGATGGTGACGAGTCCAAGCCAGGCCCCAGCGCCATCGGTGAGCTCAGGATGGAGTATGGCATCCCCATCTTCGCCATCCTCACGTTGGACGACATCATCGCGGGCATGAAGAGCTTTGCTTCCGAGGATGATATCAAGAAGACCGAGGAGTACCGCCGAAAGTACAAGGCCACCGACTAAAGGTAATGAAGGCGCTTTGGGTAGGATTGGAAGAAGAAGAAAAAACGATGTTATGATATTGCAATTGGACACCAAATTAGAATGTTAAAAAGGGGGAAAACGCATGATCGGGATGTGAAATGCGAATGCCATAGACCAGCTATCTCATTATTTTAGGCGACTGAGGTTGTGCCAGAAAACCTTAGCCGTTGTGATGAGGGAGCAAAGCAATAGTCAGGCTTTTGCTGAGCTGGGGCTCTCATTCCTTGTGTTCATGCGTCTAGACGAGGATGAAATGTTGCCGCCAGAAGCACAGTTACGGTGTACTCCCAGTCTTCGCAACCTGCGTCGGCTCCTCCTTGATCTTCTTTCTGGGGCCATACAATTCGAGAACCTGACGAGGATCGTGTCAGCAGAGGTTTACATGAACGACTGGTCATGTCCTACCATGGCGTGCCAGCCTTGCCCGGCAAGGGCTTCTGTGCTTGGCCCAAGATCTCGGAAGCCAAAGCACTTGTAAAACTGGACAGCGTACTATTAAGCGCGTTAGAATCTCACACGAGCAGAGGGTCAGTCCCAGCAGGCACTTACCGGTTGACAGATGAGGGCAACTCGATCCGCCATGCCGGACTCATTCATGAGCTGAAGATAAGATTTCATTGCCGTCTTGCCGATGCCAACGCCTTGGACTTCGGGGCACACTGCGAAAGAATGCAGACATATGGTCCTCCCTGAAGACTGGTGACCGACGCTGGAGCCTGTACATGCAGAGGCATCCCGCCAGTTCTCGGGAAACGCCATGTCGGCGTCGGTGACCACGTTGTGGGTTCCCAGGGTAGCGAGAATGTGCGCGAACATGACATGCTTGGCATTATCGTACCGGCCAGACTCGACTGGTCGGCTGTGCTGCAGCGTGACGATCTCCCAGTCCTTTGCGTCGTTGGGCCTGTAGGTGTTGAACAGGCCGTAGCAGACTGCGCCGGACTTTCGTACACGGTACTCGATCTGAGCCAACGGGTTAACTAACTTGGTGGACGAGGCCCGGCCGACGACACAAGCAAGGCTGCCATACCTTTTCTCGTGGTGCTCTGTGTCTCGGGTCTGAGAGCGCGGCGTTCTCCAGCGTCACGCACGTTTCGATGTCGTTCTCCGTCAGGGGGGAGAGCATCGGTGCCCAGTGGAAGGGGATGACTTTTTTCAACAGACCAGCTTCTGAGTTTCTGTTTTGAATCCTCAGCTGGGCAACGTTTCTCTTGGAGGTGACCATCTCCTCGTCTGCGTCGCAGGAGTCGTCGATGGCGCCACCATCGTCGTCAGTGTCCCTCTCATCTGTGGTTCCCCCGGAGAAGATGATGTCCCTCGCTGCAGTGGCGAACTCGTTCTTCTTTTCCATGCTGCTCGTTGGTTGACTTTGGGGACCTGAGTTGCCCTCGGGATCGACCTTTGCCAATATTGCCTCACTGAGGAGAAGAGCTGGAAAAGGTAGGCTCAGTCGTCCTGACTTACCCACGACGTTGTCGTTGATTGCCAGCTCGTTGAGAACGGTAGTCAGTCAGGCAGGCACCCTTATTGGTCACGGAACAACCCCCCTGATGATGTGTAGGAAGTTCTTGTTGCGGGTATTATATGGGCTTAGCCCGCACAGCTGGGGGAAGTTGCTCGTCTGATGATATGATGATGATGTGATGGGAAGAAATTGAAGTTGGACTGTGCGCTCGAGATATATACTGGAATAGGGCAGTCTCGTTTGGCTCGCTCTTGTGAAACCCTGCGGGAAACGACTTCCTCGTTCACAGAATCACTGGGTCACAGGTTTGTTTGCCAGAAGGAGCGTCATGTGGGTAGGAGGATATTGATGCTCTGGATCCTGTTTGCTCTCGTCCAATCCAGGTGGACCCACGGCTGCCGAGAGATCGGATGATGAGGCCGGTGCCGAGATGGGTCGAGTGGAGACCAAGCTCTTGGTCCAGCCTCCGAGCGCCGGTCGGGGAAGGGAATACGTATTGGATTAAATCTGAATGATCGATGATGGTCCAACCCATATGCAGTTATAGGTGTGAATGGCGTCGAGGTAATTCGATGTCTGTCTCTTACTGAGGGGGGTTGCTGGATGTGGATGAGAGCGGGGAGAGGATGAAGTTGTCGTCTAGCTGCTCTCACTGGTGGTTGAAGCACATGACACGACTTGGAGTTACCCTCGCCGCGGTCACGCGACCACAGCAAAGACAGGAGAGAATATATCTGTAGGTAGTCCTCAAAGGGTACTTCTCCTGAAGCAGCTGGGAAACCCTAGCTGCCGGCCGAATACTGCAGCAATGGACGGAAGGCCGATGAAAACGGTTCGTGGGGGTTTAGGGTAGGTCGGTGTCATGCAAGGGGACAACGCAGTGAGGGCTCAGCCCGGGGCTGACAACCAAAGGCAGGGGCATGCTCGACAAACTTACAGCCCCAGATTCGTTGCCGAGCGATAGTTACGATCGCTGCGGGCTTTATCGATCGATTGCAGTAATTACGGAGCAACGAGATTCCACATGCACATGACTCGCAAAGGTACAGTTGATACAAATTGCCACCCGGTCAATCCGCCAGGACAAAGCCTGAGAGTCACTATTTCCTCTCACAGCAGCAGCTGGCCGTGATATGTAAGATTCAATGATACGGCCACTTACAGATACACTTGTCCGTACACGGAAAACAAACGAGACCAGGACTGATGACTCTAGTTGTCTGGGCTCCCGTGTCCCTGGAAACAACGCGGGCAGGATGGATTGCACCGAGAGCCCCCAGCAACGGCAAAGCTCGGCCAGGCAAGAACCCAGCCTTGTCGCCTCAGGGGCATCCTCAAGTGACCCGGACAATGGGAACTCGGTACACCAAAGATAGCAAGCCCGCGCCCTGCGAGCTGCAGGAGATCGCTGTGCCGCCTCCCCTATGACTCCCTGTCACCCTGGACGATCAGCGGTTAGGCTCCCCGAGACCAGGAGCTGACCAGGAGGCTTCCAGGAGCCGCCTGAGATCGCATGGCGGGTGCTGCCGCTCATCACCAACAGCTTGCTAATCCTGGGGTCAACGTTGAGTTCATCACCAGTCCCCCCCTAATAGCTGCAACGAGCCCTGATCGGGTAGAAGTCTTGGTAGATGTTGCCTTGGGAACTTCGAATGTGCCATTTACGAGGTAATGTAGGTCGGATGGACACCTTGGGAGGCTGTCGACCAAACCGAGACCACGGGGTGCATGCCGGCCGGGCTGTTTGTATTTGTCGCTGACTATGCTATGTCAGAGGCTTTCAAGTTGTGGTCGTGGGACAGGATTCGACTGCTAATTCTGCGAGGACAAGGGACCTGGTTGCAGTAGTACCAATTCCGCTACCAGTCAGCAATGACTGTTTCCCTCGCCTGCCTGCCTGATGAATGTCTCCGAATGCACCCATTCGTCATCATCATGGTCGCCTCGTCGACGCCTACTACTGCCGCCGGCTGGTACAGTAGGTACTCCGCCGTCATATCCGCCCCCCCAGGAGCATCGATAGGCTTCTGTTGGTTTCTAATGTCAGAGCCATGGCTGCAGAGTCGCTTGCAGGCAAACGCAGAGATCGATGGAAGCGGCGAACCAACGACGACCGGGTGAAATCTGTTTAGAAAGCAGAGGTAGGAGTTTTGGAGAATTTACTAGTTTGGCCATGACCGGGGAAGCTTGAGCAGTTAATAAATACCCAGGTACCTAGGTACCTTGGAGCCCAGCTGGACCGGGAAGAGTCCGTTTGGCGACGGGATGCCATGCCATGAGGCCCGAGCTGAGGATGGAACGGCAGGAGCCCAGCGGAGGTGGATACCTCAAGGAAGAACTGGAACCTGCCCGCTCTACAGTACCTCCGTAGTAGGTAGGTTAATGTATCCGTACCTTCCTAGATACCTATCCATGATCCATGGAACTCCGCAGATGGTAACCCGGGCGGACCCCTAGAGGTTAGTGATGCCCAGTGGCTTCTGTGCTCGGCGGGCGCTCAGACGCTTCCATTCTGTCGTCACCGCCGCGCCCACCGAAAATCCGACCGGCCCCCAAAAGTTGCCCCTCCAGCGCCCCTCACAACCTCTAGAACCTCATCCAGCTTCCCCCAGCTGGGCCAGCTACATCTGCATCTGCATCTCCATCTGCATCTGATCTCCATCGCAACAGACCAACCAACCTCCTGCAAAACCCTCAACTTTCCATCGACTCCCCTTCCGCCGCCACCGCGAATCTTATTCTTGTCTCCCACGGCTTGAACCTCGTGGCTTCCTCTCCTAGCGATCCATAATATCTACACGGCTCCCTTGGCTGGGCTTCGTTACCTAGCCACGAGACGCCTGCCTAAACTACCAGCCACTCAACCACCTTAGGCTCCGCCGGCCTCTCTTGGTCGTCACCACGTCTGATATCTCAACACCCGACTCTACTTTTCTGGACCAACGAGCACAGGGAGCCGGAATATTAGCTACCATGTTCGTCCAACCCTCTTGCCAATGTACATACATCATCACCGTTGGATATGCTAACAACAGCTCGTCAAACAGGCGCATCACGCTCAATATATTCAATCCCCAAGCTGGGGAGCAGGACAGCCTGCTGAACGTCGAGATCTTCCCCGACATGACACTGGCTACCCTCCGCGAGTCTATCCAGGCGGAGTCGACTATCCCCCCAACCTCACAACACATCTACCACAACGGCCGCCTAATTTCCGATGATACCCAAACGATGGAGCAACTGCAGATCACGGATGGGGAGATGCTGGCATTGCACGTTAGAGACATGCGAGGTAGCACTGGCGTCCCAGAGCAAGCCCGGCGCCCTCCTCAACCTCGGAGACGAACTGGCAACGAACAAGACCCCGAGCTCATCCGTCTTCAGATTCTAGGTCAGCCAGCTCTGAGGCAGCAGCTTCAAAGACAGCACCCTGAGCTCGCAGCAGCGGTTGACGATCCCGCTCGCTTTGCGCACATATTCCATGACAGTCAGGATCGGGAACAGCGTGAGCGTTTGGAGCGACAAAGAGAGATTGAGAGATTGAACGACGACCCGTTCAACGTCGAAAATCAAAAGAGGATCGAGGAAATGATCCGCCAGGAGAGGGTCATGGAGAACCTGCAAAATGCGATGGAGCACAACCCCGAGGGTAAGCTGCCGTGAGATAAGGAGAGTTGGAAGCGCGAGTTGTGACTAACTGTGCCCAGTCTTTGGAAGAGTCCACATGCTCTACGTCGACGTGGAAGTAAATGGCCACCAAGTGAAGGCATTGGTTGACTCTGGTGCCCAAGCGACCATAATGTCCCCTGCCTGTGCCGAGGCATGCGGGATCATGCGGCTTGTTGATACTCGGTTTGCCGGCGTTGCCCGTGGTGTTGGCACTGCCAACATCATCGGCCGTGTGCATTCCGCCCAAATCAAGATCGGAAACCTCTTCTTGCCCTGTAGCTTCACTGTCATGGAGGGCAAGTCGGTTGACCTGCTGCTTGGTCTTGACATGCTAAAACGATACCAGGCCAGCATTGATCTGGCCAAGGACAAGCTCATCATTCAGGGCGAAGAGGTCCCCTTCTTGGGAGAGGCCGAGATTCCCAAAGAAGAGGAGGCAGCAGTCGTGCAGGAGCCGACCCTACCCGGCCCATCTGGCACCGCCATCGGGCAACGCTCAGGAGCTGTCATTCCTGCTGGTGGCGAGCGGCAGCCGCAACAACAGCAGCCGCAACATCAACAGCCACCACCTTCATCAGCTGCTCCACAGACAAACCCAGGGATCTCGGCTGCTGCAGCGCCGGCCGCCCAGCCAGCCCAAGATGCCGCCCCCAGGATGCAAATCTCGCCACAGGCCATCGAGAGTCTCGTGTCGATGGGCGCCACCCGAGAGCAGGCTATTCAGGCCCTGCAAGCAGCAGATGGCAATGCAGATGTGGCTGCCAGCTTGATCTTCTTCTAAACCCGATTGGCCGAGGCCATTCTTCATAGTGTCATTACTAGCATGGAAGGGGGTCGGGATCAGGATGGAAAAGGACGTTTTTAGGCGTGGGTAGATTAATATTTAGATGCGGGATCTGGGCCACAGCCATGGGCGGATAGAGAAAATCTCAAGCCGCACTCATAGCGAGTGACTACATGTACGGTCTTTGCACTCTTTTTTACATGACATTTGAGGAAAATCCGAGACGAAACTGGATCATCTACCTAGTTTTGAATCAGAAGCTGGACGATATCTATCAGCACAAGAGCCATTCCTAATCGTAATAGGCATGCGCTATCTTTGTGCTCCCCTGTCGCTTATCGAATTTTGTAGACGCACGGCTTCAAAACGGAAGCTTCGTTGACCTCTGGTTCCGCGTCAATGGGGTCGATCTTGCGGATGATGCCCGTCCTCCCCTTGGGAGCCTCCTCCGGCCTGGCCCCCTTTCCTTTCGTCGGCGCCGCCCCCTTGATGAAGTGCATCTTGACAAACATCTTGTTGGATAGGTCGACGGCCTCTCGATCTCCGTGCAACACGAAGCCGCGAGACTTGAGCACGTCCACAAAGGCCGACACGTCTGTCTCTCGGCGGTGGTCGTCCATGCCGTCCACCTCCACAGCCAGATCCTCGGCGTTGTCGGCGTCGTCGTCGTCACCAGCACCACTGGCGCCGCCCTTGCCCTTACCCTTCTTGCCCGCGATTGCGGCCTTCTTGCGGTTGCCGACGCTGTGGTTGACGGGGGCGTTCTTGTTCCGGATGGGGCCGAAGCGGCTCTTGATCTCGGCAACCCAGAGCTCGCCCTTCCAGTGGAGGATGCGATAGGCCTCCTCGACAAAGTCGACCCAGTTTGTGCCCATCAGGGCGAGGCAGAAGATGGCGACGTTGACTGAGCCGTCCGCCAGGGGCAGGTCCGCGATGTCTGCCTTGGTGACGAGGGGGCTGGGGCTCTGGAGGTCGAAGCTCTTGACGGTGACGCGGAGCTTCTTCCCGTCGGCGGCCTGCACGGCCTCGGCCAGCCGGGCGTCGCCGCACCCGAGATCAGCGATGGTGCACTCCTGCTGGGTCCGAGGCAGCGGCGTCCTGGAGAGGGGCGCGGGGCCGACCCCGGGCTTGCCCTTGCCGGCGTGGCGGACCTTGCCGCGCGCGCGAATGTCCTCGAGGAGGCTGTCGACGGGGTTCTCGGGCCAGACCTTGACCTGGCGGCGGAAGCCCTCGTGGTACTCGTCGAACATCTCGGGAGAGTCCTGGAAGAGCTGGTACGCCTCCTCCGAAGGCCGCGTGTACAGCGTCTCGTTGAGGTGCCGGAAGCGGGCCGAGATGAGCTTCTCTCTCATCGAGGCCTGTAGGGGGGTGAGCTTGGGAGGAGCAGCCCGAGGTGGTGCTTTGGCCATGGCGTCTTCGTCCGTCTTCTTTGCTGACGAGGTAGTAGCGGCCTCCTCTCCATTGTTGGCGTCTTTTGCTGTGGAATCTTGTTGCCTCTGCTTCTTGCCCTTCTTGCCCTTCTTGTCCTTGGGCTGAGCGTCACCGTCCTTCACAACTGGCTTCTCACCACCACGACGCCCGCCCTTGCCCTCCTTCTTCTGCCGCTTGGCAGACGGATCGGGGTTGGGGACATCAGACTTTTTGCCCTCAATGACAGACTCCCACATGTCGGCAACGTTGGAGGATGTGACATTCTCCAGAGCAGAAGCAGCGGCAGCAGCGGCGGCGGCGGCGGCGTTGTTGCGCTTGCGCTTCTTGGACTTTGCGCCTGGAACGCTGCTGTTGCTGTTGGAAGGCGCTTCGGCCTTGAGGCTGTCCGCCGTGACGGACCAACCTGGGACCGCGAACATTTTTTCTTTTTGCGACGGCTTTTAGTAGGTAATGGCGGTAATGACGTTGAGCTGTTGCGGACTTCGGTTATCAACTTTTTTTTTTTCGAGTTCTGATTTTTTGCTTCATCCAAACTTCAAGGTACGTACCAAATCTCGCATGAAATCCCGGGCCCGGCCCACACTACATAGATCTGCCCGTGACTGCTAGGTCCGTGCACCTCTTTTTAGACTTGGTCACAATTAACGTTAACCGTACCTAACTACATAACTTCATATGTAGGTAGGTTGACTTATCCAATGGCGTGAAACTTGTTGCTGTTCATATAATTCTTTCCACCTTCCATGTTCGTGAGCTCAACTCACTGCATGTCTAGACGTCTGAAGGAAATTGGCTTTTGCCGAATTCTACCGTCCCGGCGCGTCTGGTGTACAGCATTTGGGGAACCAACACCCGCCATCTTGGGCTCCAGGCCCCCCCCATGTCTCCCCTAAATTTGAAGGGCCCCCCTAGGTGTAGAAACCAGTCCCGTGTGACAGTCAGCCAGTCAATCTAGGTATTATCCAACCATTCTAAAAAGAAACGGGATCGACCAATGATTTCGAGACCAGATCTCACCAATACGCATATAATTTCTTGTTCGTTCCTAACATGTCCAATCCGAGCTATTTTCTTGCAATACGGATAGCGACAGGGTTACCTGTTCGAGCCTTGGGAGTGAAGGGACGCCCTTGGCATCATGCCCGCTCTGGCACCAGGTATGCGTCCAGATAATAAATGCGGTGCCTTCGCACAATCCCAGTGTAGCCGTTATCCAGTGTTGCGTTGAGTGACCGGAGGGACTTTCTCTGTCTTTCGGGGATCGGCCAACCTGCTCCCCAGAGCAAGCACGACGGCCTTTGATGCACTGGACCGTCTTGGCCTCAGGCAGATGACGGGGGGTGTCTACTACCAGAGTCTGTCCCGTCCCCTGGCAAGCGCTGGCTAGCAGCCCAGTACTGGGTCGGAAGTTGTGAAACCGCACTGCGCAAGTGGACATGACATGACCCGCATGACTGTGCTATTTAGAATATCGGCCGCGTGCAGAGTCTGACTTGGTGAGAGCACTCAGACAGTGTACATATGCCAGAAACGCGAGACCCAGTCGGCAGCCCTGGGTAGACGATCGCCGGCCGCGGGCGATCCTGAACTCGACCATACCCAGTGAAACCATGGACGCTTGACAAGCCACTGCAACGACTTGGTCAACCTGGGTCTGAGGCACAGACGCTCGAGGAAGGCGCCCGCCGATGCACGATCCCGATGCGATGGGCTTGACTTCCTGCCAGAGGCCATGACTCTGAGGATTGTCATCTGAACACGAGGCACAACCTTGAGATGCGTTTGAGGATTGCGTCGACCGCGGTGGCGTATCTCCCCGTTGAACTCGACCAGGCACAACGGCCTGGGAGCGGCCATGGCGCCATGGAACGAAGGATAAACGCACATCGCTGGTGCATGGGTATAGAAATAGGCTGTGTGTGAAAGGCCGCGAACAGAGTGATCGTTCGCCCAACGCCGTGGCGGTCAAGGCAATGGTCCCAGAGCCCACGCGGTGCACAAAAGCCAATATCAAGTTGCGAAATTGGGGTCTGCTCACTCATGTGTGGGTGCTGTGGTGCTTTGCAGAACACCTCCTGGGTCGGACGCACGCCCAAGACCCAAGGCTCGTACTCGTGAAACGGAAATGCAAAGTAACGGACACCAGCTATACTGGGCGATAGGCCTCCAAAAGGTCTCGTTTTTGCCACGACGTTTCTGGAGGCACGTAGGCACCTGTCCAACCGAGACTTGGCTACGTGAGGGGGAGGGAAACTTCTCTAATAAACCTCTCGCTGCTGAGAAAGTCTCAGACATGTCTCCATGGCCGTGGCGAACCATCATCAGGAGCCCCGAGAGCCAGGTCAAGACGACGGAGGCATCTGTAGTGTGGGTTCGTGACAGAAGAAACGGCTGGTTGAACCCCCTACCAGGATTCACAGCATGGTGGCCTGCCTGCCGGTCGGGGAAGCTTTCAATCAGGCAGCGCGCTGCCCCTTCACTGCCTGGCGATGAGGCAGAGGACCGGGCAAGGAACTTTGTTCGATGCCGGGTGAGAGATGAGTTGGGTCGCGCAGAGGTAGTGTCTGGTTGTCGTCGCACAGGCGAAGAGACAAGGCCGGGGCTCACGCTCTGATGATCTGGGCAGCACTAGAGACGAGGGATGTGCAACACTGTGTAATAATTGTGTTACACAGGCGCACTAATGGACGCGGCATCAACAGTGCCCGAGGGAGAGAGGAAGAGGGCGTATGTGAGTGTTGGTTGCGAATGATACAATTCTTTAATGATTGCACCTTAGCGGATGGGCTGGATAGTGGGGAGCGGACGGCAGGGTACAGGCGAGTGCGATAAAGAGGCTTGATGAGAGGCTCCCGGGCCAACAGCTTCAGTCCGAGTCGACTCGTGCGGTTGTCCTGGTGCTTGATATCGGCCATACGGCGGAGAAGAAATAGGCGGAGCCATGTGTAGTGTAACACACGGAGAGGTTGCTAATAAGGTTTTGGCAACCGTTCGGAGGCTCCGGCGGGCGGGAGGAGAGCCCGCCCGAGGAGGGTCCGGCGGGAGGAGAGAACGACGAGCTCGGCCAAGTCCCTTCCGGGAAGGCTACAAGTTTAACTGGCCCTTGTTTCAGGCCCGCAGTTGGTTTTGGGCTGACTTGGTGGGTGTGGTGACGGCAGGGCTGCAATGTGCATGGGAGGCTGGGCAAACAAGCATCCTGTTGGAATTCCCAAGAAGAACCCTCATCAGGCCTCAAGACACGGTGTGGGTGAACGAGAAAAAATGAAGGGGTAGAGAGGAGAGGGGGTGCCATGGCCACCGATGGATGGGTTTGAAAATGGTGCTTGTGGCTGCATGGCATCGCGTTTGTCCATGATGAGGCGGTGTTTGGGAGATGCAAGCCTCCGGGGGACATAAAACATGAGACTCATCAGCCAATCCAGTCTCTCTCCACTGGACTCTGAGAATGACCTAGCGATGGCTAGGCAGTGAGGGAACTGGGCCTCTTTTGCCTCTCATCCTCTCAACTCAATTATGCGGGGGGCTTTAACCAGCAAGTGCCAATTGTGGTTAGATGCCTTGGTTCCTCCTGCCTAAGCTAACGTCCGGAATCAAGCACATCCCGAATGCCTGAGCAAGCGCCTTACTTTAACAAGAAAGGCAGGCAGGCAGGGCAGGTGCGTAGATGATGGAGATCGGCATGGCCGGGATAATAGAGTTAGGCTAGATCCCCCAGGTTGTCCCACTTACTAATACTCCTAGTGGCTTCGAGCTTGTGATTGTGGTTGTTGACTTGGACTTGCAGTAACCTTACAGTAACCACCACCTGACAATGGGTTGTGTGCGTCAAAGGTGTTTGTAGATGGCTTCGAGGGCTTTGGGAACAAGAGAGGTGAGCTAGTGGAGGCATTCCGGCTGCCGGACCTGGGCTAATGCAGGAGTAGGATGAGACAATATTACGATGGCCATCCACAAGCCCTCTCCGTCTGGAAACGGAACCGACACTTTAGGGTGTTGATCCGGAGCTGTCACGACTCACCATAGACCGCCTCAAGGTCTTTAGCTCTGCAACATGCCAAGGATTCTCTCGACATGAAAGGGCTTTGCATGGTTGGCAGGGGAGTCCACTCCCACGTAAATGAACATGTCGACTGGTGGGACCTGTCCCTTGGAAGCTTGGGAACGTGCTAAAATAAGGCGAGCGGTGGTGGTGGATTTAGTGTCTTGGCTCTAGCGTCCGCAGATTGTCGAGCGGCAGTTTTCTTGAGGTTATCCCGCCGCTTGGCCATACAAAGTACGGTGCCCGCGTATCTCAGTTTCCCATCCGTGTGGTGCCAGATATCCTGATCTTGATCCTGATATCCGCAGCACAGTACTACGGTGGTTATTAGGAGGGAAGAGAAAACCCCATTGAAAAAAACCTTGCGAGCCAAGCCGGCGCTTTGCTGATTTTTGGTTGGGCTTCGTGTTAGTCGCCGTCTGCTTTACAAAGAGCAAACTGCAGCGTGGAGGGGGAGGGAGGGGGGAGAATGGATAATATGGATATGTCGGCCCTGTGTAATTATCATGGCTGTACGGAGTACATACTCATCCATAAGGCAGGCGTGGACATGAATTCATTTCTGCACGTTTTATAACGGCGAGGGCATCGTGAGAGGGACGGGGATTTGTTTTTATTTTTAATTTTAACTTTGCTGTGCCTCCAACCGCACCTCAATCGTCTCTGCCTCATCGTACTCGGCCAAAGCCACTGTCGTGCCTCGTCAATAAGAGAAGAAGCCCCCTCGTGCCGCGCTCGATTTGTCTTTCTGTGATACCCACCATCGAATTTTATTATTCTTGCTCGTCGCCCTGGATCTTTTTGGGTCTAGGTAGGTAGGTAGTTTTTCCCACGGTCGAGCCTCATCTGGAACAGCCGGCTCCTTCCCCATCGGTGTCGGCGTGGCTTTTTCTCTCCCTCTTCCCACCACCGTCCTACACACTCTCCTTATCGTATCGCCGATTGCTTCACCCGGGGCCTGCTTTCCTCTCGCTCTTCTGCTCACCTGCCAACACGAAAAACAGGTGCTCGTAGTTGGGCTTGGGCTGACCTCTTTGGCCTTGGGCTTGACACTGTGTGTACCCTGCCAAATTTGGGCGCCATCAACATCGCCGAAAGCCCCCCCCCCCACAGTTTGACGGTCGCCTTCATCTCCACACATCCCAACATCTCGCTAGGTAGCTACCTTACAGGCCGGAGGGCACGGTACTCTCCCTCTGGAACCGGGGCGCGTGCTGCCCTTCCTCGGCCCTTTCCTGTCCTCTCGCAAATCGCTTCATCAAAAAGGTTGACAAAAGCCTGGGCAGCTGGGCCTGACTAGAGGTCAATTTACATACCACCCCTGGGGCTTCGACGAGAGAGATTCTCGACGAGAGAGATTCTCCCCGCCCCCGCAGTGGAAGAACAAGAAAAAGCAGGTCCCGTCTCCCTGGTCGCGCCGAGAGACGGCAGAAGAGACAGCAGAAGAGACAGAGTCCCAAACATTAGAGACAAAAAGCCGGTACGGATACGGACTCTGACACCCCGAACGAGAGCGACCTAGGAGGGCCGCTCCATCAACAACAGCGAGACGGACAAGACAAAAGACACCGAGTACAAGATCTTCACCCACCCTTGCTACCCTTGCTGCAACTACCACAGTCCCTGTCAACGGCCACACCCAGACTAGAAAACGGGCCTCTCCTCGCCCCGGCCGCCGAACTGGACTGGCAAACCGCCAACTCTCGAGTTACACCAACATGTTTCAGTTCCTCCAACAGTTGACCCAGAGAGCTTCCTTATAGTAGACAATCCCTGGTCCCTGGCCGCTCGTTGCCCCGTTGTCTGGCGTCCGCCGTCTTGCCTTCCTCTTTTACAACGCTTCAAGTTCCCAGCGAGCCCTCTTACTCGAGCCCTCTGCATGCGCCTTCCCGTCTTTTCCAGCCTATCGAGCCTTTGAAAGTTCCATTTTTGGACCCTCTTTTGTCTTCTTACCCGTCTCGGCTCTCTTGTTGGCTCTCGCCTGCTTTCGTCCCAACTCTTTTGACTGGAATAGATCCTTTCCGATAAACCGTCTACTACCCGCCGACCTTCAGCCTACACATCTGGCACGTTTCAACGGTTCTGTTTGTGGACCAAAGGTTCCGCCTCGACCTGGGCAGCTAGCAACCGCCATGTGAAGCCGCCAGCGATAGAAGACTGCGCGGACAGAGAGAGATCTAGTGAAATCCGCACCAAACACATCGCTCACCATCATGGACCGCCGAGAGCCCGGAGCATCGTCCGCGGCTCAAAAGCAGCCCGCAACCTCGGGCCAGCAAGAAGATAGCAAAGACGACCCAGATCGAAAAAGAAACAATATTCGCAAGAGAACAAAGACTGGCTGTCTCAGTAAGTCTTACAAGCTTCTCTTCCTTCCGCAACCCTGGGTTGCAACTGCGTTACTAACACGCCCATCTTTCTCTTAAGCTTGTCGCAAGAGGCGCATCAAATGCGACGAAGGCAGACCGACATGTAATAATTGTATCAAATCCAAGCGCCAATGCGAGGGTTACAGCCAACGGGTCGTCTTCAAGGACCCGATGGGCGCCACACAAGGCAGTCCTTTTGGGCCTGCCCTGTATCCTGCCGGATCCTCGCATCTTGCCGGCCACTTGCAAGCAAAGACCTCGTCCCAAGGCCCGTTGCCTATGATTGCACCCAAGCCCCCGTCGTTTGGGTTCCATGGACAGCAGAATGCGCCGCCGTACGGGCACTACGCCCATGGCCAGAGCTCGATTCCTCCTCCGCCTAGCCCATACGACTTCAATGCGCCGAGTGGTCCGCATCCATATCACCAACCCAGCGGCATGATGCCACCCGAGCCTCCTGTTGGGTACACCAGGATTCTGCAGGATCCTCGCCAGCACCATTTTGGTCCCCCAACCAAGGGACAGAGTAGCGAATTGTATGCGAGTGGAAGTCAAACAAGTCCCATCAATGCGAGGGCGGAACGCAACGAAAAGGGCCGGCCAATCTCGGATTCTGCTCTCGATTACGACTTGCCGGAGGACGATGCATCGATGGGTGATTCGGATGACGAAACCCGAGATCCTCGACAGGTTCTAGGACCCGTCATGAAGCAGTTCAACGGAACATGGGACTTGAATGGGACTCGAGTTCGAGCCTTTTCCACATTTGCGCAGTGCAACGTACTCTCTGATTATACCGCCTCGGCCCAGATTACAGAGCTCAAGGACCCCAGGATGCTGGCCATCTTTATGCACTTCATCCAGGTCACAGGACCGAGCATGTCACTTTATGAGAGGCATCCCTTTGATCACACAGGCGAGAACTCGTTCGACCCTACTCCAAAAGGAGCCAATAACCTTTGGAGCTGTAAGCATCCTGCTCTTTCCTAGACCTTTTCTAGCTCTCTTGTGGCCTCAAGCTAACGTTAACCGAGACACGTTTCCTGTCATATCGTTGAACCACCCGGCGTTACTTCACTCCATGCTCGCATTGGCTGCCTTGCAGATCGCGAAACTGCAAAAAGTGCCAGCCACTGCCGCGATGAAACACTATCACCTTGCGATCCGCAGGATCGCCAAAAACGTCAGGACATCACTGAGGCGAACACAGCCTGCAACAGTAGCAGCAACTCTCTTGCTGGCATACTTTGAAGTTTGGTCGTCTGACCACACGAAATGGTGCAACCATCTGTTTGGCGCCCGGATCCTGTTTCGAGAGATCCCCCTGATGGAGATGTCACGGAGATATCTGCCCGTGAAGCGGACCAAACAGGCGGAGAAGGATGCCGAAAACCAGAATCAGATGGACAGTTACTTTCCTGGCTTTCGGGTGACATCCCAGAGTGAGCTCAACGACCTTGACTACGATCTGCTCAACACTCTATCGGGTCACGGCATCTCACCTGAGGATTACGGACTCGGCGATGATCAGCCTGTCGATTCATCAAGGAACTCGGTCACTGACAGGGACATTGAACAGTATGAGAATGTGCGGGATCTGTACTGGTGGTATTGTAAGATGGATGTGTACCAGAGCATGCTCGGAGGCACCAAGTTATTGTAAGTTTGTGGCTGCCCTCCTGAGTGCCATTGCTGATCTTGCTAGCATGGAATACGATGTCTGGTCTCAATGCCCACCACGGGCTCCCATCTCAAAATTAGAAGCGATGTAAGAGGCAAATGCTGCCCCAAGCAGACCTGCGACGCTGACACTTCCAGATATGGAACATATGATCATCTTATGCTCTTGCTCGGCCGTCTTGTAGAATTCGCCTCCAAAGACGTGTCGCGAAAACGGCGAGTAAGCCGCGCCAAAGGGCCATCTCCAGGAGGCGCCAACAGCTCACCACCGGCCTTCCCTGGAATCGTGCCGACGACTGGGAATTTCAAGGTTCCAATGGGGTTTACCCCCCCGAGTGGCTCGTCTCCGCAAAGCGATGCCACGGATGACCATGACCCCGAAGCAAGCTTTCAGGCTGCGCTTCAGGAGTGGCAGGCTATCAAGCACGGGTTCGAGGTCTTCGCGAATAGCCTAGGGCCCGAGTTTGAGCCACTGCGGCCGGAATACTCGGACAAAAGAGACTCACCATTTGGAATGACACTGCAGTACCGGACATTCTCAGTGGCCGGCATTTGGATGAACTACTACATGGGCATGATTCATCTCTTCAGGACACATCCCTCGATGCCCCCCGCGGCTATGCAGGCGGCCGGACTCTCTGCTCACCAGACGGGGCCATATTCGAACAAGCTGGGTCGAATGGCTGCGGGTCTAAGTGACGACTGCTCGCAAATGACGGAGATCAGCACCCTAGTCAGCGCGGCATTCATCGAGAGCTGCTTCTGCCTGTTTGTGGCAGCTGTCGAGGTATGTATGGCCTTGGGTTCACTCCTGAATGCACCACTCCTGAGCTTCCAAGTTGGATGCTAATTATGTGCTAGTACCAAGTCGAATCACAACGGCACTGGGTCGTGCGCCGCTTGCGTGACATTGCCCGACTCACAGGATGGCAGTCTGCAAGACAGATTGCCGATGGCTGTGAATCTGCCTGGATCAAGGCGGCGCAGATTGGACGCGGCGCACCGTACACCCGCACTGCCGAGGTTGGCTCTGTGCCAGTATCAGTATGGCAGAACCAGCGCCGTATCGACCGTGTAATCCAAGAGGTCGGGCCCGACGACGAACGGCGGATCGTCCTGGCCAAGTCGGAACAGGCCTCTTATGCGCTTGGCTTGCTGGGCGTCGAACGCGACCTTGAGATACTGGAACTGAAGGATGATGGTTAGGACATGGAAGGAAGCAAGAGTTGGACCAAGTGG
>JABFEP010002568.1:0-11364 GCA_013618265.1 Fusarium albidum
GCGCTAGCCAATTGCGCCATCAGGGATTTATCTGATTGATGGGTTCCCGACGTCGTTAGCCAGGTCTGTGAATGTGGACCAACCGACACGATGCTTGACTATGGAGTATGGACCCCAGCATAACCAACCAACCTCAAGTATCCCACCCATTGGCCGGCCACAAGGTGTAAAATAATATTTTATTTATCATAATGAATACATAGTACTTGATGATTAGATGAGCAGATGATGAGAATATGAGAATATGGGTGTCAGAAGGTGCCATCCAAGCTAAGCTTCCCTCTCGTGTTTGCTCCATACTGTTTCTTGTGACGAGTAGTAAACCGGATGAACTAATAAGTAGTACATCGACTCAGTGGACACTTGCTGCTACACGAGGACATAATCTGGGTCGCAAGGGGTGTTCGCCGTCAAGCTATAAGGCACGGAGTAGTTATTAGATAGACACATCGCCCCCGTGAGCCTTGGCAGAGGGAGGAAACGTCTTGGACATGTGAAAAAGTTGAGGATCTGTTTCAATCGGCCGTGCCCCGGATCATCGCATTCGACCCCTTGCAGACGCCGGCTTGTAGGCTGATCGGGCTCGTCGATAAGTCTTGGGAGGGCCAAGAAAAGCAGCTCGGACAGCCGGCACATGTTTGATTCACTCACAACGGAGGTCTTCGCCGCCGAGGCTTGCGCCAAAACGGCGCGGCAACGGCACGCCCGCTGCCCGGTCGGAATACTACCTGTTTAGGTATAGGGCTGTGAGTGGAGAGCTTAGGCGCCGGCTTTGTGTTTGAAGTTTGAACAATGGGGGATTGCTGGCCTTTACTCGCGAGCAAGGCATGTTCACAATTGAAGTGTGTTTTGGCGGTCAAGGATTATCGAGTTGTTCAAGCCATTGACGTTACGGAAGAGCACCAAAGTTGAATGGTTCTGTACGTGGCTGGTTGGTTGACTGGCTGGCTGACTACGTACTGTACTAAAATTAAGGTCCTCAATTAACATTACTCTACCTAATCCCTCGTCAATCACTACCTATCATAATGTTTCTGGCAATCATTCTAAGCCTATATACCTGCCTTTAGCTAACACTTGGCTAAATAACCGACAAAGTGCCAGCCATCCTGAAGAGATTCTTTAGCCAAATGTATGTCGCTCCCGTCCTCTGGGGTGCTCCCCGTCCCATGCTTCAACTTCAGGTACGAAAGCCCACCCCTGCTAGAGGCCTGCTAACGTTAGCCTACCTAGGCGAGCTGAAGAGGTTGCAGCGAACCCAGCGACCCAGTGAGAATAGGGGCCTGGAGCCTTGCGGCCAGCCAACCAACGCCCTCCAAAAGCCGTTCCCTCCTTGGGTTGCCAAGATCGAATGTCTCCTTCCCTGCTCGCTCCTAGATCCGATTCATCCATCCTTCGGACGTGGACCAGGGGACGCCCTGAGACTTCTCTCCTCTTCTTTTTCATTTTTTCTTTCCTTTGTGGAATCGCTCACTTGGTCTCTTAATCCTCGTCTTTGACCCTTTTTTTCTTTCCTGCGGCAATTTCTTTCGGAGTCTACAGAGTACCTAAGGTAGCTTTGACCTTGCAAGTCCTTGTCGCTCCACTTGGCAACCACTGCAGGAGACGTCCAGCTACGTAATTAAGGCATGCTGCGCTCAGCAACCTAAGGTAGAGTGACACGAAAGCCGTCGGCAACCCTTGGTTGAACACCCCCCCCTCATTCTTGCCCTGGAGAAAGACCTTCCGTCCCGACTTCTTCACATCGCACGACGACCAAACCCCCGAAAAGTCTCGCCTCGGCGAGCCACGACCCGCCATCATGCTTCCGCTCCGTCGTCGCGGCCGCTTCTACACCATCGTCGCCATCTTCATGGTCTTCATGCTCTATAGGTTCCTCCAGAACTCGTGGTCACAGTCTGGGGCGTCCTACAAGCCTGCGCAGCAGCCGCCCAATGCTCCAGCCGATCCCCAAGAGGCTTTTCAGCCGCCCGTCGCCCCGCCATCTGTCCACCTCCCAGAGCCTGCGGACCAGGATTCCAATTCCGCCCTCGACGATACACCGAACGAGTTCGTGCCCCAGGAGGACACCGACTTGCCTGAAAAGGTTGAACCCGCCCAAGACGATACCATCCCCGAGCCGGCCGAGGCCGAACAACCAGCGCCCGAAAGGCTTGAGGAGGGCGCCAACCCTGTGCCCGAGCAGGTCGAACCCGAGAAACCTGCCCCTGAAAAGACCGAGGACGAGGTCAAGCCTGTGCCCGAGCAGGTTGACGCCGACCGACATCTTCCCGAGAAGGTCGCGGAGGAGGCCAAGCCCGTCCCTGAGCACGAGACTGAAGAAGTGAAGGTGCCTGTGGACGAAAATCCTCCTCAGATACCTCCCGTTCACTTTAAGGACCCGCCAAAGCCCGCCGACAACCCGGACGTGCCTCAGGTAAATGTTGACGGATCCAGGAAGCACTGGACGAAGCCCAAGGAGAATTTCCCCGTCCCGCCAGAATCCATCATTCCCGTCCCAACCGGAACGGCTCCCAGCATGAACCGGATTCAGTTCGACTTCCAGGTTGAGAATGCTGAGGAAACGAGGGCGCGCATGGTGCGACGAGATCGGGTCAAGGCCGAACTGGTACGCGCCTGGGCCGGCTATCGCAAGTACGCCTTTATGCATGATGAGCTCTCGCCACAATCTACGAAATACCGCGACTCTTTTTGCGGCTGGGGCGCGACTCTGGTTGACTCGCTCGACACACTCTGGATCGCCGGCATGAGGGAAGAATTCGACGAGGCCGCCAACGCCGTTGCCAACATCGACTTCACTTACACCAACCGTAACGACATCCCCGTGTTTGAAACCACCATTCGCTATCTCGGAGGATTGATCGGGGCCTATGACGTTAGTGGTGGCCCAAACGGCAACTACAAGATCCTTCTAGACAAGGCCGTCGAGCTCGCCGAGATCCTCATGGGCATATTCGATACCCCTAACCGGATGCCTCTCCTTTTTTACCGATGGCGCCCTCCTTATTCCTCGCAACCTCACCGCGCCACCATTGTTGGGATCGCCGAGCTTGCCTCCCTTTCCATCGAGTTTACCCGTCTTGCCCAACTGACAGGCACGGACAAGTACTATGATGCTATTGACCGCATCACCAATGCCTTGGTCGAAATGCAGGAAGCCGGCACCGACATTCCTGGTCTCTTCCCCGAACGTATCGATGCTTCTGGATGCAACAGGACCGCAGACACCTCCAAGGACACCCTTAGTACAGAGGCGCAGAAGCAGGTCGAATCGGAAGACTTGGCTACGGATCCCGAAGGCTTCAGTCCTGAGACTCTGGAGGAGCAGGACACTAACGAGTTCACTCCCGCGAAGCTCCCCCAAGCCGATAGTCGTTGGGCAGATAAACTAAGTCGTCGTGACATTGGTCCTGCACCTGCTATTATCCCTGCCCTCGGGGACCCGTTCAAAGCAGACGGCGAGGCCAAGGCGGAGCAGGGAGAGGGTACGTCTGAGGATGCTCTTAAGAAGACGCCACCCCTCGCCGCTGATGGATCTACGGCAAAATGGGAATGCGAGCCTCAAGGCCTTGTTCCCGGAACCCGTGGATATGGTGCCTTCCACATGGGAGGAGCACAAGACTCGGCCTACGAATACTTCCCCAAGGTGCGTCGTCAATCTCTCACGCCACGGCCCCACTAACTAGATTAGCAATACCTCCTCTTGAACGGACTTGAACCCAAGTACCGAAAGCTCTATGAAGATACGATTGATGCCGTCAATGAGTGGCTGCTCTACCGGCCCATGATCAAAGATGATGGCTGGGATATCTTCTTTACCGGCAAGATAACTTCATCCAGCAGGGGCGACAGCGAATGGGCTGTCTCGTACGAAATGACCCATCTGACATGCTTCATTGGTGGCATGTATGCGCTGGGTGGCAAGATCTTTGGGCGTGATGGTGACATTGACAAGGCCAAGAAGCTGACTGACGGATGCGTCTGGGCGTACCAGTCAACCCCTTCCGGCCTTATGCCCGAGTATGCCCACCTGGTTCCCTGTCCTGCGTTAGAGAAGTGCGAGTTCAATGAGACAACCTGGTACGAGGAACTCGACCCGTCCATGGAGTGGCGCAGGAACGAGATATCCAGGTGGGAAGAGGGTGAAGCGCAGAGAAAAGTCACCGAGCAAGCCGCACCCGAGGCTGCCAAAGAAGCTGATCCTGAGCCGGCGATCCCCGAGGCTATCAACCAAGCTGAGCAAGTGATTCCCGAGGCTGTTGAGGCAAAGGGAGCTCAGAAACCAGCAGAACACTTTGAGCCCCCGCATAGACCGGATGACCTGAGCACTGGGTCAGAGCCGGGTATCAAAGCCGACCGTGCTTCTTTCCCCGATGGTGCTCCCGCTGTTGCCGTTGGCGGCGGTGCCGGCGCCGGCGCTGCTGCTGCTGCTGCTGAGGGGGGAGCAGGTTCGCGGCCGTTCAAGAGGGCGGGCATTCCGATGCCTGAACTGGATAGGTCTGTGGAGGAGGATGACAAAGAGTTTGGCTCTGAGCTCCCCGACTCGCTCAAGAAGAAGCTGGGGCTGAACTCGAAGGCGGAAGTAGACAAGGAGCCGACAGCCGCGGCTGAAGCAGCCGAGACTACCGCCGTGCAAATGCCTGCCGTTGTCACGGACAGCTTTGACAACAGGCAGCTCGAACAAGTAGCTGCACCCCGAAACCAGCCTCCCCAAAAGCCAATCTCCCACGAGGAGTATGTCAAGTCTAAGCTCGAGAGGGAAAGGCTTCCTCCGGGATACACAGACATTATTAACCGCTCCTATATCCTTCGGTAAGCCTACAACGTGCGTTTTGTGCCTGCCATGTGCTGACATCTTGTCCCACAGACCCGAAGCCATCGAGTCCGTCTGGTACATGTACCGCATCACGGGTGATCCCACGTGGGCGGACAAGGGTTGGAACATGTTCCAGGCAACCGTGGCAGCGACTCGAACCGAGTTTGCCAACAGCGCTATTGAAGATGTTCTGGACAACGCACAGCCCGGCCTGACGGATGAGATGGAGAGTTTCTGGATTGCCGAAACCCTCAAGTACTACTACCTGCTCTTCTCCGAGCCCGAACTCATCAGCCTTGATGACTGGGTTCTCAACACCGAGGCCCATCCATTCCGGAGGCCAACTGCTTGATCCACGACGATTGAAAGGGTGCTTGGAAGAAACGGCACCCGCGATATAGAGGCGGTGTTCTGCCTTGGCAGCAAAATAATTGAAGTGCTGAGGACGTGCTATATAATTACTGGGAAAGGCACGACGTGACCACTGGCACGATGGCGTTTTGGGAAAGGATTTCGATAATATATGGTTGCAAAAGGTAACCGATAGCGAGGGGGTATTATTAATGTATATGCTTATTCGACCATGGGCGCCAACATGTTCCGATGCGGTCTTTGCTGGCTGGGGGCCAAGGTTTCGACATGCTGCGAGGCCTGCCAAGACTCGGGCTGCCGCGGCCTTCAACCACTCGACAGTTGTGCCCCGGCATCCCACTGGACAGCAATCGGCTGGTGGTTTCCCGAGAACTTTGTGCCGCCGAACCACAGCTCGAACCTCAGATCGGCGGGGGCAACGATGACTCGAACGTCGAACTGGCAGATGTAGAACTTGACGCCGCGGCGGAAGCAGGTCCCTCGCTTCTCCTTGAGGACGAGCTGGTGTTGCTGGACGCCGGCGAGATTGCTCTTTACTGAGCAGAGCTTCATGGCTCCGGCTGTTGGATTGGAAACATGTCAGGTCCAGTCTTCCCAGCCTGGATGGACGCTGCTTGGTGGGGTTTCAGCGGGCTCACCTTGTTTGAGGCTCCGAGGAAGCCATTCTGGCTCGTTGTTGGATACGACAACATGGGCGTCCCAGGCTCTGGTGGTTTCCCCATCCTTGAGCCTGATCTCGAAGGACTTGACCAAGGGGGAGTCCGGGTTGACGGTGTCTCCCTATGCTGCGCATCAGCACCGCCCCGTTTCTCTCTTGCCTCCGGGCTCTACTCGAGCTCACCTTGCGTATCAGCCACTGGATCTGGTTTATGGCCCACTTCTGGTTCGGGTCGTAGGGGTCATGGCGAACATCCTCGTCGAAGTGGCGCGCCGGGGAGTAGACCTCCTGGACGAGGACGCCATAGCTGGCACGCGCAATCCATCCCGTGAGGACGGACTTGTTTCCCGACTCCATCTTCTGCCGCTTGTTCTCGAGGATGCCGCGGACGACGACCAGCTGCGGGTCTTGCGAAGGAATCACAGCCATGTTCCTTGCGTTGGGGTGTTGCAGGCTGGCGAGATGCTGCTGGATTGTCTCGCGGACGTATGCCGAGCTTCCCAGGCCTCCTGACAGGATCATAAAGTCCTATCATCATCATGATCAGCTTCAGCTTAGATTTACGGAGCTGACCCAAGGGGCGGGGTTGGAGTTGATCCTACGACTTGGTCGCCAAACCCCTTTTCTGCTAACCAGTCCAGCCGTTCTTTTACCCGCCTCATGATGGCGTCGATGTGCACGTCAAAGAGCGCCTGGATTTCGTGCCTGTCTCGGATCAGCCATCATGTCTCGTGCGTCTCAGGGAATCACCGTGGTGGAAACCGACTTGGAGAACAGCATCCTCCCTTCTTCGACCCCGAGCCCAGCGTGGTTCACTTCATAGCCAACGCCCTCCATGACAATCTTGTATACCTGCTGCATATATACCTTCTCTCCAAACTTGTGCTTGACACCCTTGAAGCCTGGGCCCCGAGCCATCCTGGCAGCAAAGTCGTTGGGGAGCTTGAAATCCGGGTTGGCGGCCAGCCTCTGGGTGACGAGCCTGGCGAATGCTCGATCGATGAGGGACGAGCCTACGCCCACGCCGCTCACAGCGGCGACCTGGGACATCTGAGGGAAGTTGGCGTCGGCCGACGTGACGCGCATGAGGGCAAGGTCTGTCGTGCCGCCGCCTGCGTCCACGGTTATGAAGACGCTGTTGGAGCGGAGGCTCACGGCGCCGGTCTTGATGGTGGCGACGGCGGCAGCCTCAGACTCGGTCAGGTCGACGAGGGCAGAGTGGCGGGGGCCTTCGACGCCGAAGCCGGCGTCGTGGATGGCGCCCTTGAAGACGTTGATGATGGCCATGCTCGTCCAGGTTGTGGGCGCGCTGAAGAGGAAGGACACGGCCATGCCTGCCCAGCCGCCGAGGTGCTGGATGCCCATGCGCTTCTCGATGCTGTCCTTGACGTGGGCGTAGACGTGCCTCAGGTAGTCGGTCACGAAAAGCCGCGCCTCGGCCGTGCTGCGAGGCGCATTCGTGAGCCCCTGCTGCTGGGCGGCCGCGAGGGTGTCGGGGTCCAGGAATATCTTGAAGAAGTCGCGCCGGGTCTTGCCCTGGGCCGCGTCATCGTCGTCGTCGGCGCACATGAAGCCCCACGACGAGATGCTCCCGTCCGAGTTGTATATGAGCGTCGTGGGGACCTTTCGATCGCCTCTGTCGTCGCTGCCGGGCCAGTCGTTGACGACCTGGACGGGTGCTCCGCGCCTCATCCATGCCACACCTGGGGTGGAATGAGCCGAGAGAGAAAGATTTTGAGCTTGGATGCTTACCTGTAAAGGTGGTACCCAGATCAATGGAGATGGTCACGTCTGGTTGCTCTTCCATGGTGGGCGATATCTCTGGCCGACTCAGAGGACTCTCATGAGGAACAGAAGAGTCTGGATATCTCGGGGAGTCAAAAACTGAGAAGGGATTTCCAGCCGAGCTTGCCCCCCCACGGCAAGGAGAGCCTGACGAGGCTGCACCAGAACAGCGACAGCACCGCACCTGTTGGCTGGTACACTCCGGGGGTGTATGCGTGTTTCCTTGGCTGCGTCCAGGCTATATACAGAAGGACCAAGGCTGGGGCTTACATGTTTATTTGGTGGCAGAGGCCTTGGCTGGACGGTGAGACAAGCTCTGTTCTGGGGTGTGGGGAGGTCGATGGACGAGGCTCTCGAGGGAGGGCTTCAGGCTCGCAATCACGGTTCTTCACTCGGGTCGCCGTGGCTTGACAAGGGGGGTTCAGCTCAGAGCCCTGGGCGGGGACCAGGCTTGGATCTACATGAGTGGGCTTTCTCGTGGATGTTAAGATGGGGAGATGCCCCGGATGGTCCTGCCAATCTGCCTTTCCTTGTTGTGTTTCGACATCTCTGGATGCTCTCTGGATTTAGGACGACCTTTACGGATACTTTGACGACACTGGTCTCTGTCCGTCTCTTCGGGTATCTGCTAATAGCTGTCTATCCCTCCATCCATGGATTCCTCTTGGTTTCTCTTCCTTCGAAAGTCGGTGATACCCGTGGGAAAGCGCCAGGAAAACAGTACGGAAGCAATGTCGGATGCTCAAGATGGAACCAATTCGGTTGAGCAGTCTACTGCATCAACAGGTGAACATCCTCCCGTGTCAGGCGCGTCAGAGGCCAGCAACCTGGACACACTGGCTACATCAACGACAACAGATACGTGGGAAACATCTGACGCTGGAACTCCGAGTCCAACTGCTACTAGCACGGCAGAAGACTCGAAAGACGGCTCCTCTGGCTCCGTTACGGAGACAGAAGAAACGCCTTCGACAAGCACCAGTGTAGAGACGCCAGGGCAGGATAGTTCTCATGGACTCTCGGACGGTGCCGCGGCTGGCCTTGCCATCGGTTGTCTCATCGCTGGTCTCGCCCTGGGTATCATTGCAGCCCTTATCTTTCTTCGACGACGACGCCGGTCTGGAAACGGCTCCGAGACGAGCCCTGACCAGACTGACAAGCATGGTTTCGGGCCCAAGAGCGATGGCCTGGTCATGGTCACGGTCACGCCCTCCAAGAACGACGTTGAGCTCAGCCAGTTCCTCCTGGATGCGCTTCCCGACCAGCAAATCGAGGGCGAGCTGCACTCTCTGTCAGAGCTCATCTTCCAGCACATCGAGAGCCACTATCATCGGTCTCCCATCCAGGTCGACCCAGCAGTTCTGGCCCGGAGCCTTGTCCACATGGGCTACTCGCCAGCATGCTCGGGACTTGACGCCGAGTATGTGGCGGCTCTCTGCCTCGACCCCAAGACACGCCAGGTTGGCCTGCGCCATGTCCTTTCGCATGTCATCCTCCACAGCCTCGACTTTGACCCCGGGAGCAGCGTCTCCATGCTACCCCGAGCGGTGGCTGCATTCCTCCAGACTATGCCGAGGAACACGGGACAACAGAACCCTTCAGGTAGGCAGAACGCCCCACCCTCACAGCCTGATCAAGGAGAGCACACATTCTGATACAGTCTCCCTCCTCTGCCTGCAGCGACCTCCCTTGCCCTGTCCAGATGGCGCAGCCTATCGACATTGCTCCTCCATCCCGCCCCAGCTGACCGCACGCCGCTGCCCGTCTCGGCGGCCGAGGCTTCACCCCAGGCCGGCGTCCTGGCCAATGAGCTCAACGCCCTGCTGCACTTGTTTGTTGCGCAGGACCCAGAAAGCCACCGGAACCAGACAAGCCATCTGCAGGCGGTCATACTTGAGTGCACCAGGCTCGGCTACGTCTTGATCTCGCAGCCGAGTGACTGGCGGTTCGTGTTTGGCACCCAGAGCCAGAGCCAGAGCCGAGCGGTTGTGGTCTGTCCCGGGTTGGAGAAGCTCAGCCACAGCGACGGCAACAGGTACACCTCGCCGAGGGAGGTGGCCGCGGTGGTGACCATGGTAGTTTGAACTTGACTTGCAATTGGCATATCGGGTGTAGGAGATGGGAGTCTGTAAGGGGGGGTGCTAGTTAGGGTGACAGTATGTTAATTAGTACGGGGACCTGACCTGGGATTTTGTTATTTTTGTATCCTATTAGGGATCTGCGCTGTGAGTGAGCCTGGCTTTCCCCAAAGGGTAATTGTAATTCTGGCGATGGCCTCATCTCGTCTGGTGTCTCAGACGCGCCATCCTACTACACCCCCCCGCCCCTACCCCTTTGCAACCATAGACGAATCTCCACCAACAGGGCATGAAAAGTGCACATTCACCACCGACACCCTTCTCTGTGACCTTTTTGGTTCAGCTGCGCAGAATGCCGCTCAGCCACCGGTACTCGCTATTGGGCGGGCACATGTGACTGTAGCACAACCCAAGCCTCCGAGTTTAGTGAGGGATGGATTACCAAGGCCCCAGGAATGATCCATGGCCATGCTGGGATGCCATTCTCTCTCTCTCTCTCTCCATTATCCCTGGAAATATCAGATAATAAACTAATTACAGGCGGCCGTCTCTCTCCTGAGCGCCCACCATGCCCAACCCCTTCCGCGCATCCTACCACCTCCTGACCTCTGCCCTCGACCAAGACCAGGTGCCGGGCGACATCCGCCGCAGCCTCGAGTTCGTCCGCACCTGCGAGCAGGACCTCCAGCTCCTCATCGAGCTCCGCAACGAGCACCTAGCCCTCCTCCTGGAGCAGCAGCAGCAGCAGCAGCAGCAGCAGCAGTCCCGGGCCCTCGAGAGGGTGAACTCGGTCATCGAGGCCGCCCAGTCGGGGCTCGCAGACGTGTGCGAGCTCGTCGAGAGATGCCGCCCCGAGGCTCACCCCCGGGGGAGGACGCCGCTGACGAGCCGCGTGGCCTGGTTCCTGGTGGACGCGGGCGAGTTCCGGAGCCACGAGTCCGTCATCAGCCGGCACCACAGCACGGTGCTGGCCGAGCTGAACCATCTGAGGAGCATAGCGCTGTTGGCGGCGGCAGTGGGAGCAGACAGGGACAAGGACAAGAACCAGGAAAAGGCCGTGTTTGATAATCTTGGACTTCTGGGGGATATCCTGGGAGGAGGAGGAGGAGACGACGGAGACTACATGTCGGACACCTTGCACAAGAGACCACACACCTCGAGCACTGCTGCTTCTATTCAATCAGAAGACTTCGCTGGGCTTGCCATGCTACTGGGGGAGTCGGACTCGGCCTGCTATCCTTCTTCCTGGAGCGTTGCCACGCCCAGTCGACCTCCGTCATCTCATACCCCCGCCTCGAGACTTGGACCTCCTCCTCCACAGCAACAACAACGCCCGATTCCTATGCTGCACCTCCCTGGGAGAGCCGCCTCGGAGCTGGGGACTGCGAGCTACCCGGCGAGCATCATCTCTGCTCCCTCCACCCATCGGCCATCGTCATCTCTTTCGGGACGCCTCCACCACCACCCATCATCATCATCCTTCTTCACCCAGCACGCAAATCTCTCTTGCTCCACCTTGCCAGGCAACCTGACGTGGGCAAACTCGTCCACAACAACTCTCGCGTGCGTCCCCTCGCCATCCGTCGTCGCAGTCACGGGGCCGTCGCAGCATCCGCCCACCTCCAAGAACCCCCCCCCCTCGGCCTGGGGCACCC